>DF360086.1:24410-56880 GCA_000787875.1 Solanum virginianum | reverse complement strand
TCGAGGCAAAATTTCAGATTGGGGAAGAGGAGAAGAAAGATAGATTAAAAAACTCTAGTCATAGGTTAAGATTTATAAATGGATATACCGGGTCTTTTGTGGGCTTGGACTCTTTTTATGTGTTTAGCTTAGTTTTGTTTTCATATTTGGGCAATAGGTCTAAATGAGTGTGTAGATGATTTCTTATTAATAAGATCCCAATTTTATTTAAAAAATCATGTACATGTATTAATTAATATTAAATATTTATAATAAATATAATGAAGTAATAATTGAAAAAAATTGTAAAAAGATGATATTATCTAAAAGAGTCTTTTGATGAAGGGTAAAAAGTTCAAACAACATTTATAAGGACCTTCATGCTTTTAATATACTCTTGACATGTGCGTTGCACGTTTATATCAAGTGTTGAAATATGTAACACCCCGTAACTCTATGATCTTATGTATCCATGTTTCAAGATTCATTTGGTCATGTTTGGGGTGTATTAGGTTCATGGGAGACTCCTAGTACCTAAATGAGTTCAAAACTTACCTCCAAGTTGAGTTTTAGGTGTTGTTTCATGCAAGAGTTAACTTTAAACAAGCATAACTCTTGAAACATTTGGAACTGGGTGGCCCACAACATTTCAAAGAATGATCTTTGAGTTAGCTTCATAACGCACTTGGTTTCACCTCATTCCGATGTCAGATGAAGGAGTTATGACCATTTTCGTGAGACCCTCTCGTGTACCCATACGGGCAGTGTGGCCTTGGATGGATCACGGGAAATATTTGGGGCTGAAAAATGGCGTGGTGAGGCTAGGTATTGGTCCACTACCTGCGGCATAGGTCGTGTGACTCACCAGTGGTTGTGAGGAGGGGCGTGGAGGTGTTTTAGGAGGCTTGGCTAGGCGTGGGTGGCATTGGAAGCTAAGGCATGGGCCACAACTGCCTTGTACTGCTCATGTGAAGGGGGTACAGGCCATGAAACCTGGGTGTATGGTGGCCAGCAACACTTTCTTCTCTATGTGATGTGGGACGGATCAGTACACGGTCGGTGTAACGCTACACGGTCCATCAAAGTGGCCATCAAATTGACGTCAACGCTAACTTTTTCTCAAGTGTTCGAATTCCATTTTTCTGTCTAATTCTTGCCTCATGGGCACTCCACCAGACCTGTGGAGTGCCACATGGCCAGTGAAGTCTTCATAAAGATGACACTTTGCCAATTTTTCCATCCGTTCACTAATGACATTTTCTTAAAAGCTAATTATCCTAATGACCCTTTTTTACTTTTTAGGCTATCTTAACCTTCCTAGAAGACCTAAACTCTAATCTTAAGGACCCAATTGCACTACGCTCATCTCAATCACACTCCCAAATTCTATCAAGAGCCTCCATCAAGCCCCAATTCAATTTCAAGGAAACCAAGGAACAAGATTGGATTCCAAGATCATTTCCAAGCCTCCATTCTTCTGAATCTCAATTCCAAGCAACTCTAGACCTAAGGTATGTTGTATTGACCCATTGGGTCCTTCAACCCATGGTGCCTAAACACCTTTTTAATAAATATTGCATGATTTAAAGTTGATTTTACAAATAGGTTTGTTAGTATGAACATGTCCATGAACTATGTTAAAGCTATGTAAAGTTGTGATTGTTTTGCCATGTTTTGAGCTATAAATCTTTGATCTATTGTAAGACTTGATGAGGGGTTTTGATATACATTACTTGAGGGTATTCCGATTTATTGATTTATAGGCTCCCATAAGGAAGGTCACATGATCCGAAGAGGGACGGGCTCCTGTAAGGAAGGCCACTTAATTCAAAAAGGGATGGGATTACGTAAGGAAGGTCACTTAATCTAAAAAGTGATGGGCTCCCATAAGGAGGGCCACTTAATCCAAAAAGGGACGAGCTCCTATAAAGAAGGTCACTTAGTCCAAAAGGGGACGGGTTCCCGTAAGGAAGGTAGGTCGAAAAGGTCTTATGTTATGTCGCTTGAGGCTTTTTTACACATTTATATTATGATCTATGTAAGATGAATGATTTGCAAAGCATGACTTACTTAAGAGTTGGTTATACATGTCATATTGTTATTATGCTATCGATTGGTTATTATTGTGCATTTTGATTATGTTGTCTATCTCTTGTTGCATTGTATCCCACATACTTAGTATATTCAAATGTACAAACACATACTTTATGCCTACATGATATTAGCATGTAGGAACCGAAGCTCCATTTGGTCATCCTCCTCCTCCACGTGGCTAGTGGTATGCATTCAAGCTAGTTGGTGAGTCCTCATGTGTGAGGGCAATATCTATCTTCTTAAGCTATGTATTAAATACTATCCTTCTTTTTGTATATTTTTACTATGAGGGTGAGCCCAGTTGCTTATCTTAGCCCGTGTTAAGTCCTATGTTAGAGGTGTTGTTGGGCAAGTTATATGCTATACTTGAGCTTTTCCTTACTTATGATATTCAAGTTATTTATGTATGAGTATCTCCCATAGTCCCAATTCCCCTTATTTATGTTTCTTACATTGTTTTGCATTGCTTCTGCGGCCAAGGATGTGCATGATATGCTACGAGGCTTGTTTGGGGTTCCTTCGGGTTCCCCATTCGCCAATCACGTCTAGGCTATGGGCTTGGGTCGTGACAAAGATAGTATCAGAGCACTAGGTTGATAGATCCTTAGAGTCCAACACACTGCATCGATTAGAGTCTTATTCATGGTTATGTTGTGCACCACAACTATGAGTATGAGGCTATTAGACGTTTTAGGAAATGTCACCCTTGTTCATGTTCTAAGTCATGCCATAGAGTTGGAGTAAGTTTTCCCCCTTAATGATTGTTCTTTGCTATGCTAGATCATGCTAAACACAAGGGGAAGATGGGCCTGCATTCTTGAGGATTAATCAAAAAATGGGTAGCTTCGAGGCGCTCTCACCTTACTTGCACAAGTTGTGGCTAATCAAGCCAATCAAGGTACCCAAGCCCCTCATGCTCCTATATCAGCTTCATGGGTGAGAGACTTCATAAGAATGAATCCCTAGAATTCTATGGGTCAAAGGTTGATGAGGACCCTCAAGAGTTCATTGATGAGGTCTACAAGATATTGACTATTATGGGTGTGAGGCCGAAAGAAAAGGCAGAGTTGGAAGCCTACCAACTTAAAGGAGTAGCACAAATATGGTACAACTAATGGAAGGACTAGAAGGGAGTTGGCTACGTTGTGCTTTGGGAAGAGTTCAAAGTGGCTTTCCTTAATCGGTTCTTCCCTCTTGAGCTTAGAGAAGCTAAATTGGTGGAATTTCTGAATTTGAGACAAGGGTCAATGAGTGTAAGGGAGTATGCCCTCAAGTTCAACCAACTTTCAAAGCTTGCTCCTTACTTGGTTGCTGACCCAAGATCTAGAATGAACAAGTTTGTGATGGGGGTGTTCGACTTAGTGAGTGAAGAATACCGGTCTGCTAGGTTGATTGGCGATATGGACTTGTCCCATTTGATGACTTATGCCAAACAAATGGAAGAGGAGAAGTTGAGGAAGAGGAGGAGTAGAGAGGCAAAGAGGGCCTGTATTGATGATAAGTTTCAAGGCTCCAAGGATGGTAGGTTCCATCAAGGCTAAGGGTCTTCCAATGCCCTTAACTGAAGGATTGCTAATGATAACCCAAGATGCCAAGGTAGTAATAGTGGAGGGCCTAAGCCTAAGTGCCAGACGTGTAGGAAAACCCATGGTGGCCCATGTTGGAGGAACTCTAGTACTTGCTTTGGATGTGATGAAATGGGTTACCGGGTTATTGATTGTCCCCATGCTCAAACCGAAGGTAGAGATGGTCGCCCTCAAGGCCAAGGGAATGCTCTTAGGCAAAATAGGTTCTATGCTCTTCAAAAAAGGCAAAGGAATGGATGAGGTGTCCGATGATACTACCGGTAAGTTAGAAATTTTCCTAGATTTTTTTGTGAATGCTTTGATAGTTTCGGGAGTTGGTATTTCCTTTGTTATCCCTTTGGTCAATTTGTTTGGACAACTATAATGGGTGATCCTTGTTTGAGATTTTGTCTCTAGTGAGGGTAAGAAGGTGATAGAGTGGAGAGATGGTGGTTATAGTACCATATGGGTTAGGTGTGTTTAAGGTTGACAGTTGAGTTGAGGATTGTGAGTCCTTATAAAGTGTAGAGGGAGGTTGGTAAGGTTGCATAAGTTTGGGAATAGCCTATGGATAGGAGTATGGTTTGTTCGATTTGACATGTTTCTAGGTGGAGGGGATGTGTTGGTGACTCTAGTGCTATAGAACTCTTTGAAATTTTGGGTGATGTGGAGGATAAGTTGGCTTAGGAGAAGGTCCCGGTGGAGGTATTGGATGAAAGGTTGGAAAAGTTAATTAATGAGGATGTGGTGTTCATCAAGGCCCCTTTGGAAGAGTCGTCTATTCACATGTGTTTCTCAGGGAGCCGGTGCGGGTATGGAGAAGCAATATCCATATCTCTTTCATTTTATTCAAGCTTATGATGACATGTCAAGTCTTTTTATGACTCCAACTCTCAAGTATTGGCCCTTAAGTCATTGCATGCATTCATTTTCATGTTAATAAGATTATGAGAATTTTTATGTACATGTTGATTCTCAAGTATTGGCCCTTAAGTCAATGCATGCATTCATGTTTATGTTAATAAGATTATGAGAATACTGATGAACATGTTGAAATTTCCTTGGAAATCATGTTTATTTGCATTGTTGCATTCATGTTTTAGCAAAAATCTTCATGACTACTTTCCTTGTGTACATTTCTTTGACATTCGAGGACGAATGTTCCCAAGGGAGAGATATTATAACACTCCATAACTCTATGCTCTTATGTATCCATGATTCAAGCTTCATTTGGTCAGGTTTAGGGTGTATTAGGTTCATGGGAGACTCGTAGTACCTAAACAAGTTCAAGACTTACCTCTAAGTTGAGGTTTGGGTGTTGTTTCATGCAAGGGTCAACTTTAAACAAGCATAACTCTTGGAAAATTTGGAAATGGGTGTCCCACAACATGTCAAATGAAATCCCTTTGAGTTAGCATCACAATGCACTTGGTTTGACCTTATTCTGATGTCGGCTGAAGCAGTTATGACCGTTTTGATGAGACCCTCCCGTGCAGTGAAGCCCCACGGGCACCCATACGGGCGGTGTGGCCTTGTACGGGTCATGGGAAATGTTTGGGACTGGAAAATGGCGTGGTGAGGGTAGGCCTTGGTCCAAGACCAGTGGAATAGGTCGTGTGAATCACCACTGGACGTGAGGAGGGGCATGGAGTTGTTTTGAGGAGGGGCTTGGTGGTATTTTAGGCTAAGGCTTGGGCCACGACTGCCTTGTATGGCTCGTGTGAAGGGGTATGGGCTGTGTCACCTGGACGTGTGGTGGGTAGCAACACTTTCTTTTCTAATTGATGTGGGATGGATCAGTGCATGGTCCGTTTAATGCTATATGGTCCGTGAAAGTGGCTGTCAAAGTGACGTCGATGCTAACTTTTTCTCAAGTGTTCCAATTCCTTTTTTCTGTCTAAGTCTTGCCTCATGGGCACTCCACACGATCCGTGGAGTGCGACACGTCCAGTGAAGTCTTCTGTAAGATGACACTTTGCCAATTTTTCTATCTGTTCACTAATGGCATTTTCGTAAATGCTAATTATCCTTATGACCCTATTTGACTTTTTAGGCTATCTTAACCTTCCTAGAAGATCTAAACTCTAATCTTAAGGACCTAATTTCAATACTCTCATCTCAATCACACTTATAAATCCTCTCAAGAGCCTCCATCAAGACCTAATTCTGTTTCAAGTAAACCCAAGAACGAGATTGGATTCCAAGATCATTTCCAAGCCTCCATTCTTCCGAATCTCAATTCCAAGTAACTCTAGACCTAAGGTATGTGGTGTTGAACCATTGAGTCTTTCCACCCATAGTGCCTAAACCCTCTTTTATTTAATATTGCATGATTTAAAGTTGATTTTACAAATGAGTTTGCTAGTATGAACATGGCTATGAACTATTTTAAAGCTATGTAAAGTTGTGACTGTTTTATCATGTTTTGAGTTATAAATCTTTGTCTTATGAGCTGAATGATGTTATGATGATTATATGATGATGAAATGATGATCGAAATATAATGGTGTGATGAGCTAGTTCTTTGAAATGGTTAATCCAAAAAGGGATGGGCTCCTGCAAGGAAGGTTACTTTGAACAATTTGCAAAGAATGACTTACTTAAGAGTTGGTTATACATATCATATTGTTATTATGCTATCTATTGGTTATTATTGTGCATTTTGATTATGATTTCTATATCTTATTGCATTGCATCCCACATACTTAGTACATTCAAATGTACTAATGCATACTCTATGCCTACATGATATCACCATGTAGGAACCGGAGCTCTATTTGGTCATCATCTTCCTCCATGTGGCTAGTGGTATCCATTCAACCTAGCTGGTGAGTCCTCATGTGCGAGGCCAATATCTATGTTCTTAAGCTATGTATTAAATACTATCCTTCTTTTTGGTATGTTTTTACTATGAGGGTGAGTCTAGTTGCTTATCTTGGCGCCCGTTAAGTCCTATGCTAGAGGTAATGTGAGGCAAGTTATGTGTTATACTTGAGCTTTGACTTACTTACGATATTCAAGTTGTTTAAATATGAGTATCTCCCATAGTCCCAATTCCCCTTATTTATATTTTTTACATTGTTTTGCATTGCTTCCGCGACCAAAGATGTGTAATGATATGCTATGAGGCTTGTTTGGGGTTCCTTCGGGTTTCCCATTCTCCGGTCACATCTAGGCCCTAGGCTTGGGTAGTGACAAAATATTACAAATTTAAAAAGTAATATCAATGATAAATTTTAAGTAAATTAAGAATATGGAAGAAAAAGCTATACATAAGTTTTTATAAATAACAAATATGCTTGGTTACATGGTTATTTGTTTATCGAAATTTTACTTATATTTACTCATGAATTTCTAAATTTAATTTTATTTTTTGTTATTAAATAGGATATGTTCTATGAAATAGTTATAATTTGGAGTAGATTTGTATTAATCGAGTCTGACATTCTTTGGGTTTGGTTTTATCTTTTTTTTTAAAATCTATTGGAATATTGTCTATCTTCATATTTAAGGTGATCTTAAATATTTACACCTTAGAGTAATGACATTTTCATTTACTATGTAGTTGAAAATGTGAAGAAGCAAGACTGAGTATAAAAAATAAATACAAAAAATGATAGACGTTAACATTCATAGTCCAATTTGCAGCAATAATTAGTATTTTATTAACTTTGGGCTTTTCAACCACTAAGATGTGCACTTTCTTTGAGAATGAGTTATACAAACCTAACATAAATATTTTGGCAAAAAATCAGTGTAAATTCAGCGGCCAACCAAATTTATTAGGAATGCTAAGAAAATTCAGGTTCCAAAGTTAGCCTTGATGAAATTTGATTCATGCACTGTAGGAATCACTCTGGGGTAGTGCTCCCAAATAGGATTTGATCCCACCTTTGCATCACAATATATGTTGATCGTGATCAAATCTCTTTAGACTTTAAGCACAAGAACATCGGGTTCTAACCGTCAAAAGGACATTGTGATTCTTTTCTTGCCTTCTTCGGTAAAAAAGAGAAAATTAACTTTATCATTTGTTACTTAGCAATATAATTTCTTGAGGAAAATCCTTGGTCAATAAAATTTTTATAAGATGCAAAATGATAATTTGACATTGAAAATTTTTGAGTTCATGCTTTTTGTAAAGCCCAGTAAAATTGCCAAGGTACCCCTAGAGGAGAGGTGTGCACAAACACGTCTTCCCATGCTTTGATGGTAAATTCAAGGCCGAATATGTGATCAGCATGAAAAATTGAATGGGAAAGTGATCTGGGTTGATTTTTAGAGAAATCGGATCAAAAGATAATTTTTTGATGTGAAAACAAATTCAGTGAGGGTGAGCGATAGGTGTGCAATGCGCACCTATTGCAGACCAATGCTTAATTTTGTTCTAAAAATTTTCTACTGTATTAGAAACCTCGTTCGGAGAAATTTTGACGAAAAAACTAAAATTTGACACTGTCCGCATTGCAGAAACCCATTCCTCGAGACAAACTATTTTGAATTTTGTGAGGGGCATTCCAGACCTTTGCAAACCCCTTCTAGACTTAATACATATCAAAATGGGTAGTTTTAAGTGTAAAAAGGCTTTTCAACCCTATTCTAAGTCCTTGAAAAAAGCTAGGGCCAAAGAGGAGAGAAGAGGAGTTTAAAATTGAGGATTTCGAGGAGAGTTCTTGAGGATTGATTATCCAAAAACTTCACCCTAGGTATGTAAGGCTAAATGAAAGCATGAAATAGTTCTTCCATGTGCCCCATAGGTGGTAAAAGACGAGTTGAGAGTCCATGAGTCCTCATATATGTTTTTTAAAATACTTTCTTGATTAAGCATGAGATTGTTCTCCCATGTGCCCAATAGATGGTCATAGATGAGTTAAGAGTTCATGAGTCCCCATATATGTTTCTTGAAATACTTTCTTGATTATCTCCTTGAAAATTGTATCTATTACATGTATTTTCATATGTTGATGATCATCATAAACTTGTTTTCTTGAATTGAATAATTTTCATAAGATATTGTATAAACCCTATATGTTGATTTATGAAAGCAAGCATGAATGAACCTAGGGATGGAGTTTAGAGCCTTGACTTGAGTATGTTGATGGTAATCTTGATGGGAGTATAAGGTTAAATTAATTGCGCTTGATGATCCTATGAGTCTTCTGTCATGCCCCGGGAAGGTACCCAAGACGTGGTCGACACCCAGAGGCTATTGCTAGTCCCCAACTGAACCACTTCGCCTCATCACAATTGATCAATCAATAAACTTCTACTAACTAATGGAAGACATTAAGAATGTAAATGGGCACGCCTATCCAATCTCAACATAATATAATAATGAAAGGCTAATAGAAAGAACTAGCTCCACAAATCATAACAATCAACATTCGACTCTAGTCTATAATGCCTCTATCACCATCATATCAAATGATGCAAATGACAGACCCATGGCCACCTCAAATCAAAATAAGCTATCAAGTCTAACTATGAAGCAAGATGAAATAAAAATAATGAATCCTCTAAAGTAGAGAAGGCTCACCAATTAGCTGAATGTCCTAAGAATAATGAATCCTCCAAAGTAGGGAAGGCTCACCAATCAGCTGAACGACATAAAATGATGGAGCATCGAGTAGCGTCAGTAACTGGAATATACGGTATGTAAAAAAACTAAATGAAACTAAATTAGGTAGAATAATATTAAACATCAATCAACTCAAGGATAATAGCAAATCAACATGTCAAATGTCTATCTAAAGCAAGAATAAAGAGTAGACAAGTGACCTATCAACCAATCAAACCCAAGAATAAATAATAGACAAGTGACCTATCAACCAATAAAACCTCATCAATCAAATCATGACTCATCTCAAAGGAAATCAACTCAACTCATCTCATCATGACTCAGAATACTCAACATAGGAAATTTCTGGGAGTTTCTCTTATTTGACAACAATCATTTATGAGCTGATGATTGTACAAAAAGCCATCATTATTGACATAGCCATTTCATACTTGCCAGGTAGGGAATGAATCGAATTTACTAGGGACTACCAGCAAATCAAACAAGTCCTCTATTGTTTCGGGACTCTATCAAGAGGGAACCACAATGTAATGTGATGGTTCAAATCCTCGCCTACGCTTAGCTACATAGTTTGATCAGTGGGAGTTATATTTACTCTTACTGTTTCAGTGCTCGATACTCCTCCCAAGACTCAATGCTCATAAGACAATCAACCCAATCAAATCATCTCAATCAATTCATCTCATATCAGCCTCAGGGAGGCACTCATCATTCAATCAGTCTCATATTGACTCTTATCATCTCATCAATCAATATCTCGATCAATAGCTCAAGGCTTAGATCAATCATTAGGGAACAATCAAATGGACAAATCATTAGAGTTCATTTATGGAGACTCAAGGGATTATCAAGTTCTATCAATTCATCATTATTCTTACATCACAATCACAATCGACATTCTCAAATCAAGGCTCTAGACTCTATCCTTAATTCATTCATACATGCTTTGGAAAATAATAATGTAGGGTTATACAATACCTTATGAAAAGTATTCAATCAAGAAAAAAGTTTATGATGATCATCAACATAAGAAAATGCATGTAAAAAATATAATTTTTAAGAAAACCCATCAAGAGTCATGTATGTAGACTCATGAACTTTCAACACTCTCCTAAGACCATCTATGGGGCACATGAGTAGATAAATCATTTTAGTTTAGCCTTACATACTTGGGATGAAGCTATCAACAATCAACTTCAAGGATTTGTCTTCGAATTGTCCAATATCCACTTCTCTCTTCTCTTCTCTCAAGCCTTAGTCTTTCAAGTGATTTGAAAAAGTCATAAAATGGGTTTTTTAACCCTTTTTACGCTGAAAATGACCTATTTTGATTATGTTTTGAGTTTAGAAGGGGATGGAAATTGTCCAGAATATCCCTGACGAATTTTTAGAAAACCTTTCACTATAAGAAAGCAAGTTCACGACATAGACCCATCGCGCCCAAGGGTATTTTTTCTAGAAATTTGTAGAATGAGTTTTTCAACCTCCTTCGAAAATCCTTTCTGTTTAAAATAAGTGTAGGTCCGCTATAGAGACATGACATGCCTCAGTCGTGCACCATCACTGTTTTTTAATTTTGGATTAAAAAATTATGTTTTGATTCGATCGCTCTAAAAATCAACCCAGACCATTTTCCCACTCAAATTTTCATGTTGATTGCAAATCCGATCTCAGATTCATAAATGGGGCATGGGAAGATGCATTATGTACACATCTCAATTCTAAGGGTATTTTGATAATTTTACTGGATGTTACATCTTCATAATTAAGTTCTTAAGTTCTATCTAAATGACTTCTTCTAAATGAGGATCTGAGTCTTTGAGTTCTTAAATAAGAATTGAGTTAATTTAAGATGGGGTAAAGTCCTTGAAAGCAATAAAGGACTTAGAGTTTGAGTTAATGAGATAATGAAAGTCTTACGAGGCTAATTTGAGATAATTAAGTCTAGGTAAGAAGTATTATGAGCATTGAGTCTTGCAAAAGAGTATCAAGCACCAAAATAAGTAAGAGTAAGAGCAAGTCCAACTTACACTCATTAACTACGTCTCCAAGCGTAGGAGTGGGCTAAGTTTTGTTGGAGTCAGACAAGTTCCTATCTTGAGGGCTAAGTTCTGTTAGAGTCGGACAAGTTCTCACCTTGAGGGTTAAGTTCCTTTAGAGTTGGACAAGTTCTCATCCTATGGATTATATTCTGTCAGAGTTGGACAGGTCCTTACCTTATTATCTTGAAAAGGACTTAATATGTTTATTATCTGGATCACTTGTGGATCTTAAGCATTCCTTACTTGGCAAGTACAGAACAACTATCGGAACATCAGCGGGATTGTTATACAATCACTGGCTCATAAGTGATTATTGTCAGATAAGAGAAACTCCTCAAAAATTCCTATCTTGAGTAATCTGATTTAAGTTGAGTTGAGTTCCATTGAGTTAAGTTGAATTGATTGACTTTGATGGATCACTTTTCTACTCTTTATTCTTGCTTTAGATAGACATTTGACATTCTGATTGAGTATTATTTGGAGTTGATATTGTTTCTATATTGTTCTACATGTTTCTATTTCATTCAGCTATTTTATATACCAGTACATTCCACGTACTGATGTCCTCTTTGGATTACATCATTTTATGATGCAGAGGAAACAACTAGTGATCGTCAATAGGCGTATCATTGAGGATCTGAGCAATCAGCTGAGTTGGTGAGCCTCCTTTACTTCGAAGGATCATTCTTTATTTTCATCTTGCTTATTATAGTTAGACTTTGAGTTATCTTTATTTTATTTTGAGGTAGTCATGGGTCTGTAATTGGCACAAATTGATAGTAATAGAGGCTTCATAGACAAGAGTCGAGTATTGATGTTGAGATTTAATGAGCTAGTTCCTTTCTATTAGCCCATTTATTTAATTGATATACTTCTGAGACATTAGATGTGCCTATTTATTTTCTTTAGTCTTCTACTGGATTTCCTGAGTTATATTAACTGAATTGATGTGATGAGGCCAAGTGGTTCACTTGGGGACTAGTAATAGTTTTCGAGTGCCAGCTACGTCTAGGGTACCCTCCCGGGACGTGACACTTTTAAGGTAATATAGATATAGATATAGATAGATAGATGTAGATATAGATACATATATAAATATAGAATAGATAGAAGTAGATATAGATACAAATATAAATATAAATATGGATATAGATAGATTATAATATAATGTGCAATAAAAAAAGAAGATTTGAAAGAGATGGAAGATGTAGGGAATTATTCAAGAAATTTTTCATGTTCTATGAAAAATACAACAATAGAAAAATAAAGCGAACACTTCAAAAAATACTTAATTTTGTGAAAACAAAATACCAATAAATCCTAGAATCAATAAACAAAATAAACATTTATCTAAAAAAGTTAGCTTTGATTGTAGATATAAAAATTTAATTATTATGGATTGAAAAAAGAATGCACAAAAGACTGCATAGTGGAGGAAAATAGGTATATATGCTTGCAGAATAATTAAGAAAAAAGATGATTATGGTGGAAGAAGCCAATGAAAAAAAATGGCTAGTCTATTTGCTAAAGAGGAATACAGAGGGTGAAACAGAGAAGATAGAGAAAAAACTAAATATGTTTTATACTTTTAAAACATGAATAAATAAATAAAAATTACTAAATTAAATACTATTGGGTAACCTATAATAGCAGGTTAATATTACCAGATAGTGTACGAATGTTGTACACTGACAGTGCAACCAAGTTAAAGTCAACCCAAAATATGGGTATTTTAAGCCAAAAAGGGGTTGTTTACCACGTGTTGACCACGGGTTGACTGTGGTCAACTTCCACCAATATCATTCAAAACATAGTTTTTTAATCCTCGAAACTCATTTAGAATCCTATAAATATGAACCAATAGTGCAAATTGATTGTGAAACACATTTTGGAGCCAATGTAATCGTCAAAAATTGAATATGAGGTCTTCTTGATTCAAAATCCAATAAATTGTAAAAAAAACTAAATTTAAGCTCAAAAAGACCACCACGCCCTCAGAACTTTCAAAAAATATGACGAAGCTTCTCTTAGGATGAAAATCACCTCTTGAATTTAATGTAATCATCAGAATTTTGATCTAAGCATCCAAATTCAAAACGTTGACCAAAGTCAAATCTTTATCAAATTTTAACCAAATATCCAATTTAGGACATCAAATCCATGAAACAACACCAAATTAGATTTTGAAAACTCTCTTAGACCAATTTCCATAGTCCAAAACTAATGAAATTGATAAAATTCCATTTTGAGACTAGAAACTCCAAATGCTATCAAAATTCACTTTGAGAATAATTGAACCATTAAAACTCAAAAAATCCCAATCACAAATGGGCCGATTAAGACTCTGGACTACTAATAGGAGGCATAAAATTATAGGTCCTCAAGAATTTACAAAAATGACTATTACATCATCCACCACTAAAAATCATGTTCATCCTCAAACATAAGGTAAAAGAGATAATGTTACTTGGTGTTGCAAAGACTCCGAGGTACAAATTGCAAAGCCCATAATTTGCTCTTCCAAGGGAACCGTCTTCAGAGGACCTTACTATCAAAATACATTACCAAGAATTGAACTTTAGAACCAAGATAGAGAAGCATTCAAAGTAAGGGTTATCTCCAAGTCATGAACTAACCCATGAATCAACCTAATTCGAAACCCATTAAAGCCAGGAGAAATATGATCCAGCCACCAAACTCTCAAAATATAAAAACACTGCAATCCTTAGCTATATGCTAGGAGAAATCTGATCCAACCACCAAACTCTCAAAAGGTAAAAAGCACTGTAATCCTTAGCTATATCCCTTCCACCTAACATAGTTCTCTCATGAACTTAAGTTGCACCAACTTGAGCTTTAGATAATGTCTATTCATTAAGAGGGATCCAATTTATCTGATCTCAAAAAAGAGATAGTCAAGCTACCACTTAGCGAATGATATATCCAAGCTTACAAAATCTCGAAACAACACCATTGAAATGTTGGAATAATAGCTACGATTGCAGAAAACTCCTAGAACAATAAAACTATGCCTAATGGTCCTCAAAGACAACTATATGAAGCTAGAATAAGTCCTAATCAACTAGATAACTACCACGACTATCGAGCATCTGTAATTTTCCCATGGTATTTCCATCACATGCACTCTTGATAAGACCCATACTTACAATGCACTACTATACCCAGATTGCTAGAAGTTTTATTATCTTAATCAAAATGCTCCACCCCAAGCATCAATAATTTCTCGAGCATGTGCTAGCTTATATAGTCATCGGCCTTCCTACATGCACGTGTTCGCTAAAATGCCTCGGTTCGAGTAAAACCTTTTCTAGTCATTTGGTTTCCACCAGATAGAATCCTCTGCACACCACTTCTTATTTGATCACTATCACAACTTAAAACAAACTTATCTCATCAAAATTCATTATATTCAGCGTATTTATAGCACCTCCAACTCTATTCTTAAGATTCAAATTTTTTCGTCGTAAGTATATATACTTGAACCTAGTGATTCCTTACTTGTTCTTATGTTTTAAGGTTCATTCTATATTTTTTAAGTGTATTGGAAGTGGTTTAGGGTCATAAGAGACCTTTAGTACTTGTGTTCAAAACCTTCCTATTGATTAAGTTTTTGTCATTAGATTATGGAAGGGTCAACTTTAAATGACCATAACTCTCAGAACATAAAGGATTGGGTGGATAATGAACTATAAAATTGAAGTCTCTGAATCCTCTTTCCAATGCCACCAAGATTGCCTCATTTGGAGTTTGGAGCAAAAAGTTATAACAAGTTTAGTGAAGACTGTTAGGGTAGAGATTTCTCGATCACCATCTATGAACCTTGACTTACGGGTCATAATGGGTTGATGACCCATACTTCTAACTTGCAAAAAGGGTCTTGTAAGTCAAGTTTTAAGTCCCAAATCATACTAACCCAAGTATAGATCGTATAAGCTTCTATGAGTCATAATTTGGGCTCGTAATTTGAGGTCCAAGACCCCAAAACTCACCCTAGTTTCTACGAATTAACTTTTACAGTCCATAGATTACCTTGTATATGACTTGACAGTGTTTTAGGAAGGGTTATTTTAGTCCTTTCACATCTTTGCTAAGCCTAAACTTGATGATTTTACCCCTAATTAGGTCCCTCAATGTCACCATTCATCCTCATCAAGCTCAAACATTTTCTCAAGACTTAGAACAAAATTTCATGATGACAAAATCTAGGGTTTTCAAGTACCTTCTTCAAAATTCTTCAAGAATTTCGTTCTTCCAATTTTACATCCTTGCTAAGCCTAAAATTGATGATTTTATGCCTAATTAAGTCCCTCAACGTTACCATTCAACCTCATTACACACAAATATTTTTTTAAGACTTAGAACAAGATTTCATGAGGAGAAAAGCTAGGGTTTTCAATCACCTTCTTCAAAGTTCTTCAAAAATCTCATTCTTCCAAGTATGTAAGGCTTCTCAAAGTGATGGAATAAGTTTATCCTTGAAACACCCTAAAAATGTGCTTCAGAATGCCTATAATCATAATTTCCATATATCTCAAAATTCATGCATGATATCGGAAATTCGACTTCATATTCTTGATCAGGGGGCAAAATTGAGTGGGATATAGGGATAACCTAGATTTTAGAGGACCCATAGTGAAAAATAATTTTTGCTAATTTCCAAATTCCAGAGAGCATCCACACCCTGGCCGCTATGCACTAGGGGCGAGGAGCAGTACCATTTTGTCCTTTGCGTTAGGTCCATGTCGTAGGCCAGATGTATTAGTAAAACATTTTCCTTAGTTTTTCCTGTGCGCCCAAGGGCATTGGGGTCATAGCCCTATGCCCACATAAATGTGAAATCACCTATACTTAGCCATTTTTCAACTTTGCATCACTCAAAACCCTCACAAAAGCCTCTCCAAGACTTAACCAAATATCTCATACCAAATTCAAAGATTTCAAGCTTAATTTTGGAACTCAAAAATTCACTTCAAGCTCTAAATTTCCTTCAAGCTCATATCAAGAAAACCCAAGTTTGAGGTATGTAGGTTTCATCCATTGGGCCCTTTCACCCATGGAGTCCAATCTACCTTTTATGAAAATTACATGATTTCAAGTTGTATTACTTATGAAAATCTCTTATTATGAAATATGATCATAAATTATGTAGGGGTTTTATCAAAGTATTGTTGATTATGCATGAGTATCCATTTTAATATTACACTATGAGTTGATCTTTGTCTATTGAGACTATGCATGTTTTGAGCTATGAAACTATGATCTATTATGAGTTTTGATGATGGATTTCAAGGTATCCTACATGAGGGTTTTACTATGTGTTGGTGGGTTGATTTGCATTAAGTTTTCTCATTTTATTTCACTCTCAAATTGCATAATTTTGAACTAGTATCATGAACCCACCAAGTGTTTGATAAAATGTCAAGTAAAAAATTCTTAAGTTATTGATGATCTATTTCATGATTTACAAGTCAAGTTACTATATGATGATTAAGGGCTTTCAAGTATGTATTGAATTCATGAACATTATCCATGATTTTACAAGTTACAAGCTAAGCCCTATTTCAAGGTTTTTACCTCTTGTGAGCCATTCACGTTAAAACAAGGGTTTATGTAAGATTATGACAAGTTACAAGCTAAGCCCTATTTCAAGGTTTTTACCTCTTGTGAGCCATTCACGTTAAAACAAGGGTTTATGTAAGATTATGACCTACTCTCATGTTCAAGTTAGGCTCACTACTAGAGGTCAAGCATGTTTCAAGAGGTCAAGCATGTTTCATGTTCAAGTTAGGCTCACTACTAGAGGTCAATCATGTTTCATGTCTCCATGTTTTTTAAAAGTTATACAAGTTACGATTATTCAAGTATTCCATGGGATTTGACTTAGCACAGATTGAGGCTTAAGATGGGGGCTCGACTCAAGGGGTCTTTATATAAAGTCTTTAGACTCTAAACTATGTGCCACCATAGGATTATGATTACTACCCTTGCTATACTAGTGGATCCATCTAGTCATGTTATCATGTTTGATTTTCCTTGGCTAGTAGACCACACCTAGCTATGGTGTGTCATGCCCATCCACCTTACCGAGGGAGTGTCATGCCATGGATTCCATGTTGTAGCTACTTGGTCTATGTTGGTTAAGGTTTCTTCCCACATATATATGACATATATATTGTGCAAGATATATGATTTACAAGCATGTTTTATTATGAGCATTGATCATGCATGCCATATTGCGGTTATATATCTAATGCCTATGATTATGCATTTTGGCTATATTGACTTATGTCTTGTTGCATTGCATTCCACATACTTTAAAAATTCAAACGTACTAACTCATACTTTATACCTACATGATATTACTATGTAGGGACCGGAGCTCCATTTGATCATTCTCCTCCACGTGGCTTATGATCCTTTGAAGAAAGCTTTGGTGAGTCCTCAAGTCTGAGGACATTATCTATATTACTCTTGCCATTTTGGAGACTTCTTTATGTTGAACACTTGTTACTATGAGGGTGAGCCCAGAAAGTGTCTAGGCCCCTGCTCCATTCCATGTTAGAGGTGTTGTTGGATATTATGATGTACTTATGCCATGAGCTTGACTCTTTATGCTTTTATGAATATCAAGTTTCTCCCATAGTCCCGCTTCCCTTTTTATTATATCTCTTGTTGTTGTTTACTTTGCTTCCGCAACCAAGGATGTTTGATTGATATCTAAGAGGCTTATTTGGGCCTCTTCCAGCTCCTATTCATCGTGTCACGTCTAGGCCCTAGGCTTGGGTCGTGAAAAACTTGGTATCAGGGCACTAGGTTGTTAATGGCCCTCAGAATCCAACACACCGAATCGAATTAGAGTCTTATTTATGGTGGTGAAGCGCGCCACAATTATGAATGGGAGGCTTTGAAGCATTTTAGAAAATGTTTCACTTCTTCATGGTCTCTATCGTGCTTTAGATATAAGTGTAAGGCTTTTCCCCTAACGAATGCTCTTTGCTCTTCTTGATCATGTCAATTCCAA
Source organism: Solanum virginianum (assembly GCA_000787875.1). NCBI lineage: Eukaryota > Viridiplantae > Streptophyta > Magnoliopsida > Solanales > Solanaceae > Solanum > Solanum virginianum. Next base: position 38,580 of record DF360086.1, on the reverse strand, counting down.
GAGGGAGACTAAGGCTTCCTTTATATATCTGAAACAACCTCCACGAGCAAATTAGCAACCAACATCAATAATTGATCTTCTTGGTAAAGAAATAACTTTTGGTGTGATGAAATTGGAGAAATTGTGGTTGGAGATACCGTAACTTGGAAGCTTTGAAAGTAAACGCTTCTTGAAACATGCATGACGAGATGATCAATGAAAATTTAGTCAAATGATATTGATGAGATCTTTATTATTAATTATATTTTTTTTGAACTCAAATTTTTAAAATAAAAAGATTCTTATTATTAATATTTTCCAATATGTAGGTTCTTATTCACATGAATATAAATAAGTGCATCTGTAAACATAATATATTGAATGTTCAACAAAAATTTCAAAAGTATATAAAATTTACTGAAATTTCACCCTAGTATAGTATTCTTTTTCCACTTTCAACTCCACCACAGTCAATACTCTGAAAAAAATTCACCTATCTCTCTTTCTCTCTAGTTTAAAATCTTTAAATTTATAGTCATCTAAGTTTTTAAACTTTCCCTTTGTATTAGTTCTCTTTCTATTGTATATATAAAAGAATTTGAAAAAAAATAACGATACTTCTGTTTTTTTCTTTATTCTTTCCTCAAATATTTGTTTTCTTCGCAAAATAAGGAGTGATAGTAAGAATTGCATAAAATGAAAAGAGCAAATGTACTTGTTTCGAGTGCAAGTGATTCAATTTTTTTAGGTTCTTTTTGACGTTTTTGATCAAGAAGTTGTAAATGACAAAGCTTCTTTAAATTTTCTTGATGAGGCTTGCTATATGAAAGAAATTTTGTAAAATCTTAAGTTCTCTTAGATTTATAAATGACTTTTACATTATTTTTTTTGAAAAAGCATGACACTTTACCATTTTGATCAATTAATCTTTTTGACAGTAATTATGGTGTATAGATCAACAACAACAACATACCTAGTGGGATACCACAAGTAGGGTTTTGGGAGGATAAAATGTACGCAGACCTTACCACTACCTCAAAAGTAAAGGGGTTGTTTTCTAGGAACCCTTGTCTTAAAAAACCCATAAGCAGAATAAACTAGATATGGAGATAAAAGGAAAAGGAAAAAAAAAAGAGAAAAGAAAGAATGACTAATAACAAAAAGTACATGATAATATGTAAATACGATAAAAATAAGATATATAAGACATATATTGGCAACACAGGATATAAAGGCATGACTAATGCTACTAACATACTATAGTCCAAGGCAAGACATCAACCTATCCCTACTAACTTATTAGCCTGCTACTCTAATTCACGACCTCCATTCCTTTCTATGTAAGGTTATGTCCTCGGTGAGATCAAGTTTCGCCATATCTTGTTTGATCAGCTCCTCCCAATAATTCTTCAGTCTACCTGTACTTCTCCATATAACCCCTAAATACAACCTCATGTACCTCATAACAAGAGCATTGGTACTTTTTCTTTTCACATGTACAAACCATCATTGTTGCACTTCCCTCATCTTATCAGCCACAGGGGCCATCTCTAACTTCTCACGAATGGTCTCATTTCTAATCTTATTACTCCTAGTATGTATACACATCTATCTTAACATTCTCTTCTTCGTGACTTGCATCTTCTAAACATGTGAGTTTTTGATTGACCAACACTCCACCCTATACAACAAAGACAGTCTAACCACCATTCTATAAAACTTACCTTTAAGTTTAGGTAGTATCTTCTTATCACACAGTACTTCGAGGCGAGCCTCTATTTTATCCATGTTCCCACAATATAATATGTGATGTCATCATCAATATCACTACTATTCTAAATGATTGACCCTTTCTTGGGAATTGGTTGAGTGGCAAGCCTCACATCAATGTCTGCTTCATCCCTCGCAAGACTAAATTTACAGTCTAAGTATTCTCTTTTGGTCCTGCTCAGTTTGAACCCTTTGGATTCCAAAGCCTATCTCCAAATCTCCAATCTATCATTATCTTTAGCCTAGGACTCATCAATTAGTACTAAGTCATTCATAAATAGCATACACCATGGAACCTTCTCCTGAATAGATTGTGTCAGTTCACCTATCACCAAGGCAAATAGAAAAGGGCTCAACATAAATCTTTGATAAAGTCCCATCTCAATAGGAAAATACTCTAAGTCTCCTCCCACTGTTCTTACTTGAGTTATGGCTCCATTGTACATATCGTTTATCACCCTAATATACACTATTGGAACACCTTTCACCTCTAGAAAGCTCTATAGGACATCCCTAACTTTGTTATAGGCTTTCTCAAGATCAATGAATACCATATGAAGGTCCTTCTTTCTTTTCCAATGTTTCTCCACAAATCTCTAAACAAGTTGAATTGCTTCAATAGTTGACCGCCTCAGCATGAATCTGAACTGATTCTCTGAAATAGACACTCTTTAATTTTTCTCACCCTCATCTCCACCACTCTCTCTCAAACCTTCATAGTGTGTCTTAATAGCTTGATACCTTTGTCATTATTACAGTTTTGAATATCACCCTTGTTCTTATACAATAGAACCATTGTACATCTCCTCCATTCATCGAGCATCTTGGCAGTCTTCATAAAAGCATTGAACAGTCTAGTCAACCACTCTATACCATCCTTGACCATGTTCTTCCAAAAATCTTCTGGAATCTCATAGGGTCCAATCGCCCTCCCTCTCTTTATTCTAGTAATAGCACATCTAACCTCCTCAACTCTGAACCACCTGCAATGACCAAATTCTTAATGACTATTGGAGTGTGCCAACTTACCTAACTCAATAGCTCTATCTCCTTATTCATTTAAGAGTCTATGAAAGTAACCTTGCCACCTTAGCTTAATGGAAGTCTTATCCACCAACACCTCACCCTCCTCATCCTTGATGCACTTCACTTGGTTCAAGTTGCGAGCTTTCCTTTTTCTCTCTTAAGCGAGCTTATATAATCTTTTGTCCTCACCTTTATCACTTAGCTCCACATACAAGTGCTCAAATGCTTTTGTCTTAGCACTTGTCACCATCATCTTTATTTTTGTCTTTGTCGCCTCATAGATCTCCTTAAGCCTTCATTTTCATCGTCATCCCTACACTCCAACCACTTTGTATAAGCAAATTTCACTTTGCCTTGAAATTCTTCATAGAACCACCAATCACCTTGACGTCCACCAAATGTCCCTCTAGAAACCCCTAGGACTAGTGTCCCACATATTTTTCACATCACCGCTACTACTCCAAGCCTCTATACTACTCATCTTTTCTTCCATCTCTCGAGAAAGGGTACAAGTCAGGCCTCCCCATCTAATTGTTGGTTGGGCATAAATAACCTTTTTCTTCTTTTCTCTTTAATCTCTAAATCCATTATCAGAAGATTATGTTGAGTGGAAATGTTTTCACTTGGAAAAACATTACAATTCTTACAAAGACTTCTATCGCCCTTCCATAGAATTATGTAATCAATTTGATTCTTAGCTACCATACTACGAAAGATAATCAAGTATTTTTCCCTCTTCCGAAAACATGAGTTAGAAATAACTCACTCAAAGGCTGGCAAAAAATCCAAAAGAGACGCCTCACCTCCATTCCTCTCCCTAAAACCAAAGCCTCTATGAAAATCTTCAAATCCGCTAGTGGTTGCCCTAATATGCCCATTAAAGTCTCCTCCAATAAAGATTTTTTCTGTCTTTGGTATGCCTTTCACTACCTCATCCAACTCTTCCTAAAAGAGCCTCTTGACATCTTCATCGAAGCCCACTTGAGATGCATAGGCGCTAACTATATTCACTACATGCCTACCAACTACAAGTTTAATAGATATCATCCTATCATTAATCCTTATAACCTCAACCATGTAATCCCTAAGTTCTTCATCTACTAGGATACGTACTACATTTCTATCCTTAGAACCACATGAGTACCATAACTTAAACCCATCTACGTCTTGAGCTTTAGTGCCTACCCATTTGGTCTCCTGAACACAAGCTATATTAATTTGTCTCCACTTAAGACTCTTCACTAGCTCTATTGATTTCCCCATAAGTGATCCTATATTCCACGACCCTATCCTTAACTTAAATAAGCCCATGCCTCTCTTACCACCCCTACCTCTTACCTCCGACCCCAACTGATGATATGACCCTAATCCACCATTAGAACCTAACACAACTAAACTAAGAGCTAATAACTCACTAAGCTACTAAGATTAAGAAGATATAATCTAGAGAAAACTATATAACCCAATAATACAGAATAGTGAAAAATAAGGTATACCTACTAATGAAACAATCAGGTACAAAATCAAGACGAATAAGTGGGTAAAGGCAACATAAAATGATATGTAAACTCACAATATATAATAAATGGTAAATATAGAAATATATGATAAATCTTGGAATATATGGTAAAAGTCAATACAACAAGCAAGAAACAACAACACAAATATGTAAAGGGCAAGACATAGAAGGCAAGTATAAGGATACAATTGATCAAAATAAGAAATAACAAGAGATTGGAAGATATCAGCTGGAATTCTGGTAAAAAATTGTTGAATGTTGCTGGAAGTACTAGAAAATTTAATTTGTAGACGTCGGCGAAGAACTTCACCGAAATTTTCTTATCGCCGGACTAACTCATTGGAAATTCTCACTTGTATCTGGAAATTGTTAAGCTTCGCTAGAAATTACTAGAAACGAACTATAACCTCACTAGAGAATCGTGCATCTTGAAAGATTCTAACCAGAAATCCCAAAAAAATCGAAAAGGATTTGTTGGTTGAGTAAGAGAGGATCTAAATCAGAGAATCATACCGGGAAAGATATTTCACCGGGAGAAAAGAGAAACCCTCATCGGCAAACTGTCAAAAAGCCACCAGAATCTAAATATTTTTGGTCAGAATTTACAAAGATTGTCGAAAAAGGTTATGGAGATGAAGAAACGAATTCATTCCATCAAGGGGACAACAAGTTCGTTGGATAGATATCAGAAAGGAAAGTAGTAGTAGATAAAGAGTTCTTGTTTGAACCAAAAAAATAGAGGACCAAATGAACTTCTTTTTTAAAATTATAATTCAAAACTCCACCAAACTTTATCAGCTCTATATCTGGTTTGAGCCATCAAAATCCTTCCTTTGTCGGTATTGTAGAATAGCCCCATCCCGCGATGGTTAGTGGTGTAAAATGAGTAAGCTAGAGAGTTGAGAGAGCATATTAACAATAAAAATCAACTGTGTTACATTTATTTAGATCCTCGCTTACTCAACCAACAGATCCTTTTAGATATTTTTTGGGATTTCTATTCATAAGCTTTCAAGATGTGTGATTAACCGGTGAGGTACTCCAGAGAGGTTATAGTTCTTTTCCAATACTTTCCATCAAAGCTTAGCAATTTCCAGGTACATTTGAGAATTTTTAGCGAGTTAGTCCGATAAGAAGTAGATTCCAGTGAAGTTTTCCGACCATGTCTACAACTTATATTTTCCAGTACTTCTAGCAACATTCAAAAAATTTTTGACCAAAATTCCAGGTGATATCTTCCAATCTCTTGTTATTTCATATTTTAATCAATCGTATGCTTTTACTTGCCTTCTATTTCTTGCCCTCTACATATTTGTGTTGTTGTTTCTTGCTTGTTGTGTTCTTTACCATATATTCCTAGATTTATCATATATTTACCATTTATTATATTTTGTGAGCTTACATATCACATTGTGTTGCCTTTACCCCCTTATTCATCTTGATTTTTTACCCTATTGTTTGATTAGTAATATACCTTATATTTCATTATTTTGTATTGTTGAGTTGTAAAGTTTTCTCAAGATTCTATCTTCTTGATCTTAGTAGCTTAGTGAGTTATTAGATTTAGTTTAGTGGTATTAGGATCTAATGGTGAATTAGGGTCATGTCATCGATTGGGGTCAGAGGTAAGGGGTAGGGGTGGTAAGAGAAACATAGGCTTATTTAAGGTAAGGGTAGGGTCATGGAATATAGGATCACTTATAGGGAAATCCATAGAGTGAGTGAAGTGTCTTAAGGAAAGAAAAATTAACATAGTTTGTGTTCAAGAGACCAGATAGGTAGGTACCAAAGCATGGGACATAGATGGGTTTGAGTTATGGTACTCAAGCAGTTATAGGGATAGAAATGGAGTAAGTATCCTTGTAGATAAGGAGCTTAGGGATTACGTGATTGAGATTAGAAGGATTAATGATAGGATGAAATCTATTAAACTTGTGGTTGGTATGTATGTAGTGAAAGTAGTAATTGCCTACACGCCTTAAATGGGCCTGGATGAGGATGTCAAGAGGCTCTTTGGGAAGAGTTAGTTGAGGTTGTGAAAGGCATACCAAAGACAAAAAAGCTTCATTAGAGGAGACTTCAATGGGCATATCGGGGCAACCATTAGCAATATTGTAATGGGGCAGCATGGATGAATTAAAGGCTTACCTCTGGTGTACTGTGACATCAAAAAACTTTATTCTTATATGTACCCATGTTTGGTTTGAAGATGTTCATGGAGGCTTTGGTTTTAGGGAGAGGAATGGAGGTGGGATGTCCCTCTTGGATTTTCCCAAAGCCTTTGAGTTAGTTATTGCTAACTCATGTTTCCTGAAGAGGGAAAATCACTTGATTACTTTTCTTAGTATGATAGCTAAGACTCATATTGATTACTTACTTCTCTAGAAAGGTGATAGAAGCCTTTGTAAGAATTACAAGGTTATTCTGAGTGAAAATATTTTCACTCAGTATCAGCATCTAGTGATAGATTTAGAGATTAAGAGAGAAAAGAAGAAGAATGTTATTTATGACCAACATAGGATTAGATGGAGATGTCTGACTTTTTCCCTTTCTCGAGAGATGAAAAAAAAGTTGAGTAGTTTAGAGGCTTGGAGTAGTAGCGGAGATGTGAACAATATACGGGACACTACTGCTGGTTGCATCAGAAAAGTAGCTACCGAGGTACTAAGGCTTTTGAGTGGGACCTTTGGTGGATGTCAAGGTGATTGGTGGTGGAATGATGTAGTTCAAAGAAAAGTAAAAGCTAAGAAAACTGCTTATACGAAGTGGTTGGAGTATAGGGATGAGGATGAAAAGCGAAGGCTTAAGGAGATCTACAAGACTACAAAGACAGAAGGAAAGATGGTTGTGATGAGTGGTAAGACAATAGTGTTTGAGCACTTGTATGTGGAGCTAAGTGATAAAGGCGTGGGAAAGAAATTGAATAGGCTCACTAATGAGAGAGAAAGGAAAGCTCGAGACAAGTGTGGTGCATCAAGGATGAGGAGGGTGAGCTGTTGGTAGATGATATTTCCATTGATCTAAGGTGGCGAGGTTTCTTTAATAGACTCTTAAACAAAAAAATAGATAGAGCTATTGAGTTGGGTGAGTTGTCACACTCCTATACTCGTTGAGATTTTTGTTATTGCAGGTGGGTCAGAGTTGAGGAGGTTAGACGTGCTATTAGTAGGTTGAACAGAGGGAAGGCAGTCAGACCCGATGGAATTTTGGTAGATTTTTGGAAGAACATGGTCAAGGATGGTGTAGAGTGGTTGACTAGACTATTCAATTCTATTACGAAGACTACCAAGATGCTCGATGAGTAAAGGAGGAGTACAATGGTTCCATTGTACAAGAACAAGGGTAGTATTCAAAACTGTTACAATTATAGAGGTATCAAGCTGTTAAGCCACACTATGAAGGTCTGGGAGAGAGTGGTAGAGATGAGGCTAACAAAAGCAATGTCTATTTTAGAGGATCAATTCATCTTTATGCCGGGGTAGTTAACTATTGAAGCAGTTCATCTTGTTCGGTGATTAGTGGAGAAAAATAGGGAAAGAAAGAAGACCTTCATATGGTGTTCATTGATCTCAAGAAAGCCTATTACAAAGTTCTGAAAGATGTTCTATGGAGGTGTCTAGAGGTGAAAGATATTCCAATGGTGTATAATAGGGTGATAAAGGATATGTACAATGAATCCAAAACCCAAGTAAGAAAGGTGGGAGAAGACTTAGAGTATTTTCCTGTTGAGATAGGACTTCATCAAGGATTTGTGTTGAGCCATTTTCTGTTTGCTATAGTGATAGATGAGCTAACACAGTCTATTCAGGAGTAGGTTCCATATTGTATGCTATTTGCGGATGGCATAGTATTGATTGATGAGACTCGGACTAAAGTTAATATACATTGGAGGTTTGGAGACAAGCTTTGGAATCCAAAGGGTTTAAACTGAATAGGACCAAAACAGAACATTTGCAGTCTAAATTTAATGTTGCAAGGGATAAAGCAGGCATTGATGTGAGGTTTCCCACTCAACCAATTCCTAAGATTGATAAATTTAAATATCTTTGGTCAATCATTCAGAATAATGGCGATATTAATGATGATGTCACATATTGTAATGGGGCAGCATGGATGAATTAAAGGCTTACCTCTGGTGTACTGTGACATCAAAAAACTTTATTCTTATATGTACCCATGTTTCAAGCCACATTCTTATATGTGGGAAGTATATTAGGGTCATAAAAGACCTCTAGTACTTAGCCGAGTTGAAAAACATTCCTATAAATTATGTTTCTAGTGTTTGATTATGCAAGGATCAACTTTAAATGCTCATAACTCTTAGCACACAAAGAATTAGGTGGTTCATGACCTACCATATGCAAGGTATTTGAATTAGCTTTCCAATCAATTGATTTCACCTCAAGTTCAGAGTGAAAAGTTATGGTCATTTTACTAAAGACTGCCAGAGTAGAGAAAAAATACGAAACTAAATATGGGACGTGGGAAAAAGCATGGCCTATCTGCTGACTCATGGAAAATGTTCCTAAAGATTTAATTTTTTGTTATAGGCTTTACAGACCCATCTATGGTCGTATAAACTTCTATGGGCCATAGATTGGGCTCGTGAAAGTGATCCAAAGACGCCAAAATTTGCCCAAAAGTTTACGAAAGGGTCTCTTTAGGCCGTGGAAATTTCTATGGGCTATAGATGGTCCCATAGACGACTTTTGGTAGCTTCTTGAGAAGTGTTATTTTGGTCTTTTCCCGCCCTTTCAAAGCCTAAAACTGATATTTTTACAACTAAATAAAGCCCTAAACATGCCAGTTCAACCTTTTTATGCTACACCACTCTCTCAAACTTAGGGCAAGAGTTCAAAGGAAAAAAAGGCTAGGGTTTGAAGCGAAACCTTGAGAATTCTTCCAAGCTGTTTCAAGATTCAAAGCTTCCAAGAATGTAAGGCTAACCAAACCATGGATTTTGTTCTTACATGTGCCCCATAACCCAGATTAATGGAGTTTTGAGTTAATTAAGTCTCCCATGAATGTTTCTTGAAGAGTTTTCTTAAATTCTAATGTATTTCTACATAATCTTGCATGAATTATTGTTTTTATGAACTAAATACTTGAATTAGATGATTTTACCTTACTATATAAACCCTAGCATGAATTCTTGTTATTCTTACATACTTCACTTAAATGACCATGTATGAGTATATTTTGAGCCTAAAAAGTCTATAGAATCCCTAAATGCTTTAACTCTACATTTATTTCCTGAATCCTATAAGTTTGAATGATGTATGATAGAGTCTTTATGAGTCAAGAGTTGAACCTTAAAAGAATCTAACTAAAGAATTGATAGTTGATGTGATGGATTAAGATGACAAATCTATAATGAGAATATATGAATGAGTTAACCATAGGGTTGATATCTTATGAGCATATTGAGTCATGGGAAGAGTGTTAAGCACCGAATTGAGTAAGATTAAGTCCAACTCAAACTTAATAACTATGTAGCTGCAGTAGGAGAGGATTAAATAGTAAAATTGGATGTTTCCTATTGTCCCAAAAAGAGGACTTGATATTACTGATTTTGGATCCACTAATGAGATGTCCTATACCCTGACAAGGTATTGGATGGATGTGGCAACGATATAGGTGATGTATGTTAGTTAGAACAACTCCCAAATAGGCCTTGATAGTACTCTGAGTGGATAGGACATAGATGACAGATGAGTAGTCATTGTGTAAATTGCATTCTTACTTTAGACTCTTGACATGATGATTGAGTTTTCTACCTCTTGAGTTGAGCTATTTGAGTTTATGTTATTTTTCCTTTACATGTTCCTTTTGCAATTTTACATACTCGTACATTTCACGTACTTATATCTATTCAGGTCTGCATCTTTTCCTGATGCCAAGGTAGGTATTAGCGGTCGTCAATAGGCACCCCATTGTGGACTACTTGCAATCAGGTGATTGGTGAATCCTTTCCTGATTTCAGAGGGTATTATGTTTTTCCTTCTAGCTTTGAGTTTAGCCTTTTTATTTTGTTTTGAGGTAGCCATGGATCCGTCATTAGAACCACTTAGTCAGATATTTTAGAGGCTTCATAGACTAGACTATTGAGTTATGACTTGATGCTATTTCTGACTAGTTTCTTTCACACTAGTCTTATTTTGTTGATGGATAGCTTGTTTGGCCTTTGGCCCTTTTATTATCAGTTGTCATTTATTTTTTTAAGTATTTTTATTCATTAATGTTTTTCACTAGTAAAATATGATTGAATGAATATGATGAGGCCGATAAGTTCGCTTGGGGGTTAGCAATAGTCTCTGAGTGTTGGCTACGCCAAGGGTACACTCCCAGGGCTTGACAAACATGGTATTGAAGCACAAATTTCAAGAGTCATAGGGAGTCTATGAAGCCATGTCTAGTAGAGTCTTATTTATGGGTGTGTTGTACACCACACTTTATAAGCTAGAGGCTATAGGAGATTAAGAATTGTTACACTTTCTTGTATTCTGAGTTCGTGTAATAGAGTTTAACTATATTAAAGTATCTACCTAACTCATGCATTACGCACTTGGAAATCATTCCTCCTAAGCATACCAAAACCCAAAGAGATGCTTCAGCTTACAATACTGAGAATCCCTCACCAAAGGTGCCTCCTTAGATGGAGACAAGAGGTCGGGCCAATGTGCAAGAGTCACTGGGGCTCCCCAGGCACCTACTACTTCACATACTCTGACTATAAAGGCTGACTTCAAGGGAGCTTTCAATATGCTTACCTAACTGGTAACCCAGAGTGGGAATTGAAGTTCACAAGCTCCAAATTCTAGCTCCCAAGTGCCAACTGTTGTGATGAGACTTAAAAATTTTATGAAGATGAACTTACTAGTCTTCATATGGTCTTAGGTTGAGGAAGACCCCCAAATTTTCATTAATGAGATATGGAAAGTGTTGAAAGCCATGCATATGACAAAAATTGAGGGAGTTGAACTTGCTTCCTATCAACTCAAAGATGTGGCAAATGTCTGTTACTTTCATGGGAAGAAAGCCAAGATAAGGATATTGAGGCCTGCCTTTTAGGATGACCTTGAGAGTGCCTTTCTTGATCACTTCTTTCCACAAGAGTTCAGGGAAGAAAATATTGAGGAGTTTGTCAACTTAAAGTAGGAGGGGATGATTATCAAATAATATAGCCTTAAGTTCATACAACTATCTAGGTATGCTCTAGAAATGGTCTTGGACATGAGATCTAGAATGAGAAAGTTCGTATCCGGCTTAAGCAAACATGTGAAAAAACCATACAAAGCGACATTGTTAATTCTGGCATGGACATCTCTAGGCTTATTGTCTATGTGCAACAACTTAAGGAGGATAAGAAGAGGGATTTAGAGGAGCATTTGAGCAAAAATGATAAGTCAGTAGGGCATGAGCCTAGCCAGCATAAGCAAAGTAAGGGGGACAGGTCCTATTTTCAAAAGAGGTCTTCGAACTATTCACCATTTTCAGCAAGTGCACTAGCTGCGAATAACAGGTTTGATAAAAAATCTTAGGGCTATCAAAATTCCTGAGCTTAGGGTTCTTAATCCCAAGATAGTGTGACTCAAGGTTCGAGGAGGAGACCACTATGTGGCAAGTATGGTAAACTCCATGTAGGATAGTGTTGTGAGCGCATAAATGCTTGTTATAGGTACAAAAAGACTAGGAATTTCTAGATGAGTATCTAATGAGGATGCGGAACTCCATCTAGGTGAGTACCGTGAGGACACAAATGCTTGCTATAGGTGCGGATAGACTGGTCACTTCCAGAATGAGTGCCCAATAAGGAGGAGAGGTGATGGAGGTAATAAAGCTCAGTCTTTAGCAGCACCACAAAGAGGTGCCACAACTAATATGGGTGGGGGTGTAAACTATCTGTATGTGATGGGAAATCGACAGAATTAGGAAGTTGCACCAGATATTATAACGGGAATGCTTAACCCTGGTGCCACTTTATCATTTATAAGTCCATATGTGGCTAGTATGTTTAGGATCTTTCCTAAATGTCTTCTTGAACCCTTCAGTGTTTCTACTCCTATTTGTGAGTCCATCATAGCTGAAAGGGTATATAGAGATTGCACGGTGTCTATCTATCATAGAGATACTTTGGCAGACTTAGTTAGGTTAATGATGATTGACTATGATGTGATTCTCGGTATGGACTGGCTTCACACTTATTATGCCTCTGTCAATTTTAGAACCTGGATGGTCAAATTCCAATCTCTGAATAATCCTGTTATATAGTGGAAGGGTAGTTCTGCAGTGCCCAAGGGTAAGTTTATTTCCTACCTTAGGGCTAGAAAAATTATTTCCAAAGGATATATCTATCACCTTGTGTGAGTTAAGGCTAATGATGTAAAGGCTCCTCTATTTGAGTTAGTTCCAGTTGTTAATGAGTTCCCTGAGGTGTTCCCTGATGATTTGCCTAGAGTTCCTCCTGATAGGGAGATTGACTTTGGGATCAATGTTCTCCCTGATACCCAGCCTATCTCTATTCTACCATATAAAATGGCTCACGTAAAGTTGAAAGAACTGAAAGAGTAGTTGAAAGATCTCTTGGATATATGATTTATTAGGCAAAATGTCTCACCATGGGGTACTCCGATCATGTTCATGCGAAAGAAAAATGGTTCCCTCTGAATTTGTATAGATTATCGCCAGTTGAATAAGGTGAGAAATATCCCCTTTTGAGGATCGTTGACTTGTTTGACCAACTTTAGGGTAATACTATTTTTCTAAGACAAATCTCTGATCAGGATATCAAGTTGAAAGCGAGATAATATGACATATCGAAGAGGACTTTTTGAACCCGACATGGTCACTTTGAGTTTTTGGTAATGTCCTTCGGATTGACCAATGTTCCTATCGCTTTCATAGACTTGATGAATAGAGTATGCTAGCAGTACCTTGATATGTTCATGATTGTGTTCATCAATGAGATTTTGGTGTAGTCTAGAGATAAGGAAGAGTATGTCGATCACCTCTAGATTGTTCTTCAGACCCTCTAGGATAAGAAGTTGTATGCCAAATTTCCAAAATATGAGTCCTGGCTTAAATTGGTGTCATTTATAGGCCATTTTGTCTCGGGTGATGGTATTCGAGTGGATATGCAGAAGATTTAGTTAAGAACTGGCCTAGACCCACCTCTCCAACTGACATATAAAGTTTATTGAGGGATTCTCTTCTATATCTTCACCAATGAATAAGATAAATCAAAAGAAAGCTAAGTTTTAGTTGTCCGACAAGTATGAGAAGAGTTTTCAAGAGTGGAAAACTAGATTGACCACTGTGCCAATACTGACTCTACCTGAGGGGACTGATGATTTTGTGATCTATTGTGTTGCTTCTAGAGAGGGATTGGGATGTGTTCAATGAAGAGAGGTAAGGCCATAGCCTCTTCTTCTAGACAATTTAAGAACCACGAGAGAAACTATCCATCTCACGACTTAGAATTGGCTGCAGTGGTGTTTGCACTCAAGATTTGGCGCCACTACTTATATAGAGCATATATTGATGTATTCAAGACCATAAGAGTTTGTAATATCTGTTTACCCAAAAAGAGTTTAACTTGAGGCAGTGGAGATGCCTTGAGCTGCTCAAGGACTACGACATGGGCATCCTCTACCATCTTGGTAAAGCTAATGTGGTTGTTGATGTTCTTAGTAGGTTATCTATGGGAAGCATTGCTCATGTGAAAGAAGAGAAGAAAGAGTTAGCGAAAGAGGTGCACATACTAGTGCAATTGGGAGTTTCACTAGATAAATCTGGTGAAGATGTAATATTTGTGCATAATGGGTGTACATCATTCCTTATAGTGATGTAAAGGAGAAGCAAGATCGAGATCCCATC
>DF360086.1:546-24356 GCA_000787875.1 Solanum virginianum | reverse complement strand
AGATCCCATCTTACTCCAATTGAATGAAGATATACATAAGCAAAAAGTGATGGCATTCGTAAAAGGGGGAGATAGAGTATTAAGATACCAAAGTAATTTATGTGTTCCAGATATCGATGGTATTCGAGAGAGAATCATATCAGAAGCCCATAACTCTAGATATTCTCTCTATCCAAGGTCAGCCAAAATTTACCATGATTTGAGAGAGGTTTATTGGTGGAGTGGGATGAAGAGAGACATTGCAAACATTGTTTCTAAGTGCCCAAACTACCAACAAGTAAAAGTTGAGCACTAAAGGCCATGTGGAGTGGCCCAGAATTTTGAAATTCCAGAATGGAAGTAGGAGATAACCAACATAGATTTCATCATAGACTTATCGAGGTCACATAGATAGCATGATTTGATTTGGGTGATTGTTGATAGAATGACTAAATCAGCATACTTTTTAGCGATAAAGACTACTAATACAATAGAGGACTATGTCAGATTGTATATCCAAGAGATTGTCAGACTGCATAGAGTTCCTTTATCCATCATATCAGATAGAGGAGCTGAGTCCACTACCCAGTTCTACAAGTCCTTCCAGAAAGGGCTAGCTTCCAAGGTGAACCTTAGTACTGCTTTCTACCCTTAGACTGATGGTCAAGCAGAGAGAACTATATAGACTTTGGAGGATATGTTGAGGGCATGAACCATTGAGTTCAAATGTAATTAGGATGACCACTTGCCTCTCATTTAGTTTGCCTACAATAATTTCTATCATTTGAGCATCCAAATGGCTCCTTATGAGGCCCTCTATGGGAGGAGATGTATATCACTAGTTGGATGGTTCGAGGTAGGTGAAGTAGGGTTGATTGGGCCAGGCTTGGTACTTCAGGCTATGGAGAAGGTAAATATTATCTAAGAAAGATTAAGAATGACTTAGAGTCAGTAGAAGTCATACGCTGAAGTTAGGAGAAGGGACCTAGAGTTCAAAGTGAACGACTGGGCATACTTGAAAGTGTCACCCATGAAGGTGTAATGAGATTCAGGAAGATGGGAAAGTTGAGTCCTTGATACATTGGTCCCTACCAAATTGTGAATAATTTTGGAGGATTTTCCCTTAGTGTTAGACATTTGCCATAGAATGTATATTTTGACTCCTGTTTAGGTTTTTATTCTCTTTTTTCATATTATCTTTATCTTTTTTGGTCAGTCGGCCTATGGTGCTTCCTAGGTACCATATTATCTAATGCTCATACTATGCTCTACATCACCTTTGTGATGCAGGTCTGAGCACTAGCTATTAATAGTGACCCAGTCCAGCTTGCGACAGCCAGTTTCGGAGACCAAGGTAAGCATCAAGCACTTTTGGATCATTTTAGTGTCCATCTGTACTTTTAGCCCATTTTTTGTGTATTTTGAGACTAGAGTTTATCTTGCATTTATTTTGGTCCACGTTTGGGACTTGTACTCTATTTATTTGGTCTAGTAGCTTTGTACTAGTGACTTCCAAGTCTTGGAAGGGACTCTATTTTTGTTATGTATATAATTACCTTGTCCTTTTTATTTATGTTATTTCTATATCCCTAGTTTCCCACCTATTACCCATTACACTTAGTTTTGTATTGGGGGGGGAGGGGGGAGGGGGTCACGACTTGAGAAATCATTCGTGACATAATGGATCTACTATCCTGGCTTATAACTATCTCAATGAGGGACTCAAGATATAAAGGTTTTAAAAATGTTTCACTTTTTGTAAAAATGGTTGTCACAATTTGATTTCCCATGTTTCATGTTATGTGCATGTATGAGGATTAATATATGTCAATATCACAAATAGAGGAGCACACTCACTCAATACAAGTCACGAAGTAATAAAGTTCACAAAACTCAACTTTCCTGATAAACGCCCTCATCAAATTCGATGGTAAGAATACTTTTCAAAAGAAAATAAGCAAGTATCCTTTGGAAAACATCTCCTAGGTTCCCAAATTATGTTAAAACCATAATTTTCCATAAGTATATTGTTACTCAAATCATATCATGCCTCAACGTATTTCATTTCACAATATGTCACATTTCTCAATTCACATCATGCCCCAGCGTGTCTTATTTCTTAATGTATCACATTTTCCAAATCATTTTGTGTCTCAGAACATCTCGTTTCACAATATATCACATTTCTCAAATCATTTCACGAGTATCTCAGTTTGCCAATCATTTCATTATCAAAGTATGATAAAATTACGACTCCTCCCATGAATATCATTTCACAAGTATCATATATTTATTACAAGTAAACAATACAACAAATTCTAGAAGTCTCATGATGAGGAAACAATCATATCAATAAATAAAGCCTCACACGGGCAACACAATAAGGATTATCAACACCAACATATGATGTGATCCCATTTCATATATTATAGCATAAGAATATTCAATTACCCAACCTCAGTCCTAAGAAGGATTAGCCAAACCTACCTCAATAGTTGAAAACACATCCAAACACTCTAACCGGAGAATTCCACTTATTTTGAAATAAAACCCAACACCCACTTTGAAATCTAGATTTTAAAATATTTTAGAAGATGAAAATGTTAGGAAATAATTTGAAAATGATAAAGAGATTTACCGCAACGAATTTTCTCAAAACGATTGCTTCAAAAACCGTCTCTCCTAAGCTCCAATTGAGTAACAATAATGAATGAGAAAAAGGAGGAAAACCAAAAGATTTTAAATTATAAGCACTGTCAGTGAAATATTTTTTCTACACCATTAGGTAACTTTAAAGATAATTACCATAATTTTTCAAGTAGTATTTACACCTTTTCAAAAGAATATAATTATAAGTATAGAAAAATATTAAATGTAATTTGAATCTTAATTATTCTATAATCCAAATTCCTTCCTAATTTTTAGACCATTTCCTTTCTAGTCCTCCACTCTCTCTCTCTCTCTCTCTCTCTCTCACTCTCCCCCCTCCCCCTGCCCCGCTCTCTCTCTCTCTTTATCATAGGTATTGATATGATAACGGTAAAATGATGGTGTTGCAGTTCTTGTCATTTCTTTTTCTTTTTATTCCTTTTATTTTTCAATTCATCTTTCATTTTATTTCAAGAAAATTTATAACATGACATCCTCATTTATGACAATAACTGGTTTGGTGTATGTGTTTTGCATGAGTGTCATGTCAATAAATAAAATTACGTATATTTTTCAACATTAATTATTTATTTGCTAAATTATTTCCTTACACCTAAGACTATACATCAATTAATATGAATATTTTAGTAAAGTACTCATATTAGTAATTATCTTTTCAGGAACATGCAAAGTTTAAAGTGGACAAGTAAAAGTGAGTGAACAAAATAAAACTATTAAAAATGCATTGCAAGTTTTCTTGTCCAACAAATAACAAAATTAATTTTGCTAAACTTTCAAACAAAGCACAAAAATTCCATAATAGTAACAAAATCAGACTTCACTATCAGTATATAAGATACCAAAGTATTAGTAGTGACTCTTGGAGGAAGATAGAGTTATTCTAAAGGGACAAAATTAACGGTAGATTTCTCCAAGAGAAATTATCATGTAGTTTAGTTTCTTATTAATTCTGTTGCACAAGTTTGTGTCCCAGTTACTTTTCATTATCCTCATCTTTTCTCTTTCACTCTTTGATTTTAACTTAGAATCACATTGTCACATTGTTGCAGAATAAACAACTTTACATAGTATACACAGTTTAAATAGGAAAGAAATTAATATATAAAACCTAGTTGATTATGAAGATATATTTTTTCCATATATTTTAGAAGTTTGTTAAAAAAAAGTCAATATTAAAAGATTCATAAACTAAAAAGGATATTAATTAATGTTATAAAGGTTTCTCATTCAATGTTATGAGCAAAACCAGGTTTCTCTCATATTTAGGAGTCTCCTCTATGTTTAGCACTCGTGTACAAGTATAAGATATTTAGAGAAATAAAGGAGAATGTACCAGTGAGGAAGATCTACACCCAGTACCAAGCCTTACTCACAAAACAAAGCGAATACTACCCAATGAACCTATTAACACAGCTGGAAAAAGGACAAAGTCAGTAAGAAGAAGAAGGAACCAAGGAGAAATAGTCGATGAACATCCTTAAATACTTACTTGGATAACTGATAGTGAAAGCAAGAATTCAATCAAGAAATGGAGGTTGATTACCCAGAGAAGAAGGAATCAATGAAATGATTTTTCCCATGAAGGAAACATTTAAGTTAGGGGAAGAGAAGAAAGATAGATTAAGAAACCCTAGTCACAGGTTTAGATTTATAAACGGATATACCGGGCCTTTTGTGGGCCTGGACTCTTTTTATGTGTTTAGCTTAGTTTTGTTTTCATATTTGGGCAATAGATCGAAATGAGTGTGTAGATGATTTCTTTATTAATAAAATCCCAATTGCATTTTAAAAAATTCATGTACATCTATTAATTAATATCAAATATATATAATAAATATAATGAAGAAATAATTGAAAAAAATATTAAAAAGACGATATTGTCTAAAAAAGTCTTTTGATGAAGGGTAAAATTTTCAAACAACATTTATAAGGACCTTCGTGCTTTTGATATAATATAGATTATAATATAATGTGCAATAGAAAAGAAGATTTGAAAGAGATAGAAGATGTAGGGAATTATTCGAGGAATGTTTCGTGTTCTATGAAAAATACAACAATAGAAAAATAAAGTGAACACTTCAAAAAATACTTAATTTTGTGCAAATAAACCAATAAATCCTAGAATCAATAAACAAAATAAAAATTTATTTAAAAAAGTTATCTTTGATTGTAGATATAAAATTCAATTGTTATGGATTGGAAAAAGATTGCACAAAAGACTGCATAGTGAAGGAGAAAAAATGGGTATATAGCTTGCAAAATAATTAAGAAGAAAGATGATTGTGGTGGAAGAAGCTAATGAAAAAAATTGGCTAGACTATTTGCCAAAGAGAAATATAGAGGGTGAAACCAAGAGAAATAGACAAAATAGAGAAAAAAATTGTATTTTATTTTTTTAAAACCTAAATAAATAAATAAAAGTTACTAAACAAAATACTTTTTGGTAGCCTACAATAGCAAGTAAATATTTCCAGATGATGTAAGAATCTTGTACACTGATAATGGGCCCAAGTTAAACTCAACCCAAAACATGGGTATTTTAAGCCAAAAAAGGGTTGCTTACCACGTGTTAACCGCACGTTGTGTAACACCTCACAATTCTGCTATTAAGATTTGGAAATTCGTCATTGCAAATACATAAGATTGAACCTAGTACTGCCTTTCCTATACTTACATTTTAAGGATAATTAATATAGATGGGAAGTGTGTTGGAAGTGAATTCGGGTCATGAGAGACCCCTAGTGCTTTGTTGAGTTCAAAACCTCCCTATCGGTTAAGTTTTTCACTTTGGATTATGCAAGGGTTAACTTTAAATGACCATAACTCTTAGCACACAAAGAATTAGGTGGCCTATGATGAGGAGTGGAGAAATTAAACCCAGCTCGTCCAACCCAACCCAACCTGTTAACGTTTGGACGGATTAATAACCCATCTAATTATTAGCTCAGCCCATCTCAACCCAACCCATTTCAACCCATTAAAAATTGGGTTGATATGCAACCCAAATTAATTCAAGAGAAATCTTGTTATAATATTTTGAAAACACTTTTTTTTCAATTTGATATGTCTTATATAGCCATAATAAGGAAAAAATATAATTTAATTAAGTACTAAAATATTGAAAAAGAAAAAATAAAATAAGTAAAACTTAGTAAAAATTGGGTCGGGTTGGGTCATGACCCGCTCTACAACTCATTTCTCAACTTGTTTTGACCCAAACCATTTTGACCCAAGCAAATTTGGGTTGGGTTGGGTCTTGACCCGTTTGGTATCTTGATCCATTATAACCCATTCAAATTTAACCCAACACACCCAATTGCCACCCCTACCTACGACCTACCAAATGAAATCTCTTTGAATTAGCTTTCCAAGAAATTGATTTCACCTCATTTGGAGTTCGAAGTCAAAAGTTATGACCACTTTACTACGGACTGACAGTGTAGAGTTGTTTCTACGACCTTGACTTACGCGTCGTGGATTGAAATATGACCCATACTGTTAACTCGTAGAAAAAATTCTACAAGTCCATTTCTGAGTCCCAGAACTTACAGACCAAACTATAGGTCGTAAAAACTTCTTTGAGTCATATATTGGACCCATAGAATTGATCTAGTAACCTTGAAATTCATCCAAAAACTTATGGATGGGTTCCAGCAGAGCGTAAAAACTTCTATAGCTATAGATGGACTCGTAGGCAACTTGAGCAGCGATTTTGAAAAGGGGTATTTTCATCTTTTCTCATCCTTTAAGCCTAACTTTTCAATTTTCACCCAAATAAACCCCTAAAACATGATTCTTCAAATTATTAACGTTCAAATACTCTCCAAACTCAAAACGTAGTTTCAAAAGGATAAAAGCTAGGGCTTTCAAGCACTTTCTTCAAATTTCTTCAAGAACTTGATTCCCACAGGTATGTAAGATCCTCCAAAAGTTATCCTACATTTATTTTAGTATCTTTAACTACCAGTCTTTACCTAAGATCAAGTTTTCTTCATTACTAGTTAATTTCATTGAAATACTTGTCCATGTATTTTTCTTGATAAAAATCATGGTCTTTACTGATTTCACTACTAAATTAAGTTTTAAGTCAAGGTTTGATGGTTGAGGTTGCAATTGTAATAACCCTAGATATTTTATGAAAGCCATTATGTTCACAGTTTTTAGTTGAGTTCAAGGAGTAATCAAAGCATTTATATTTACAATATAACTGAGTTACTTCACTCCCCGAATATGGACGCTTGTGGAGTCTACTATGACAACTCTACGAACAAGGTCCCTCTTCCATGAACGTGGATGCCTATGTATATTGACCTCCGCTAACATAGAGTTAAGGGCGAGAACATGGAGAGTAACTTAACCTGCACTAGAAACAACATTAAAAACCAACAACACAGGACAACTATAATGATAATTAAACCCTCCAGGATTCTTTCAAAACCTTATGAACACAAACCAAACATGTAACCCTACCAAAAACAATGATCCAAACTTAATGGAATCATCAAACTTCGAGTCTAGAACCTCGATGGCCCCGAACCCGAGAAGGATCATCTAAACTAGTTTCTCAAAATATTCACATAAGCTCTAAAAATTGCATCAAAGTCATTTCTAGTGTTAGTTTCATCATCTGGGATCACTGGAACTGACGAAATTCTGATCTAAGCCTCCGAACTCCGAATGTTGACCAAAGTCAACCTTATGATCCAAAATGAACTAGAAATGCAACTTTGGCCTAAAATCTCCATTGTAACTCTAAATTCAGTTCTACAAGTTCTCCTAGATCCCATTCAACATTCTGAAACTGATGGAATCGATACAATTGCAAACCGATACTAGAAATTGCAATGACTGCGAAGGTTATTTTTGTCATTTTGACTTAATTACCATTTTGCCCTTCTAAAAAGTTGCCTGGGTCATTCTTAGGTGACTCTAAAAGTTAAATTTCAAAAATCTTATAAAAAGTTGGAGTTTTGCAAAAGAAAGAGTTTTTAAAGGCTTAAGTTTGAAAATTGTGTGTTTTGGAGCCATTTTGAGTTCTAAGCATCAGAATTTGATTCTGTCAATTTTGTCAGCTCTAAAATGCCGAATCTAATTTAAGAGAACATGCAGAATTGGATTTGGGGTTAAACTGGAGATTTTATGTCCAAAGTTGCATTTTTAGCTCTTTAAAGTTGGAAAATTTCAGTTTTCTAACCGTTTTGATTTCTGAGCATCAAAATTTAATTCTATCAACTCCATTAGCTTCGTAATGCTGAAGCTGGTCTAGAAAAACATGTAGATCTAGATTTGGAGTTAAAATAGAGATTTTAGGCCCAAAGTTGTATTTTCAGTTGTTACCGAATCTGAAGTTTCACTTTGGCCAACATTCGGAGTTTGGAAGCTCAGATTGAAATTCTGAAAATTCTAGTAGTTCTACATGGTCAGACTAATGCTAGAAATGACTTCATTGCAATTTTTAGAGCTTCTAAGAATATTTTGAGTGTTTGAGTCCAAAACTAGTTTAAATAATCTTTCTTGGGTTTCAGGCCATGGAGGCCTCAAGTTTGAATTCTTATGATTCTGTTGGATTCAAAACATTGAGTTTTGTCTAGGAGGACTCTTCGTTTAGTTCCTGGGGCTTCTGAGTGTGTTTGATCCCTTCGATAGTTTTTTATATTGAAAAATGAGACCCACATTTAAATAACATAACCTCCAGTGGGAATTTTGACTACACCACTGAGTCCAGAATGTCATTTCCAATCAAATTTTATATGTGGATTGTATTTTTCCAACATCAGATGAGGCCAGATTATTGAGTTTAAACTTGAGAGGTTGCTAAAGATGTTGAAGCAGCGGGCGATGTGGCCCAATTAGGTGCTGCCATATCACAGATGCAGTAATAGGGGCTTTAAATCTACAGATTTATTTTGAGATTTTCCGCAAACTTTAAATATTAATTTCTCACTCGATTTTGATCAGATTTGAGTGATTCAAAAAGGTAACTTGCATACTTTTTTCTAGAAGAACACTTTGTGTGCTTCAGAAACTGATTTTGGTTTGTTGTTTTTGGTGAACTTCGACATTTTTCTACTGTATAATGAAGATGATTTCAAATACTTAAATCATCGATTTCTCCCTCTTCTTAGCTCCATTTTCTAAACCAATTTCACCGTTGGATTCCTTGTTACAAGTAGAATTTTTTCATCCATAAATTTCTAGTTTCCGGCCACATCTTCTGCCATGGGATTTTTGACCATTTTACCTCTTTTTCTCCTAATTGATTGACTTTAGTGTCATTAGATTTGTTATGTGATTGTATGCTATATTTGTATAGATTGTGGTGGTTTGGAGTATCGTAGGAGAGGGAAAGCAGCGATATCTTCTTGTTTGAGACTTTATTTAAGGCAAAGGGATTTCAATCCTTTTGTTAAGTATGTTGAACCTCGTATGCTTCAATCTATATAGAATTGAGTATTTTAGGATAGAGATGGATCAATGTAGGCTTTGATTGAAACATTTTGAGTTGAGTAACTATTCCTAAGGTGATATTTAACTTGTGAATTAGTTATGGAGGTTTATTATATGTGAAATGGTGAATTATTTGTTATTAATATCCAATTGGTACTCATTTTGAGATGTGAATGTTATTGAGGTTGTGATGGTATTGAGATGTTGAGGATATTGAAACATTTATGGTATTGACCTGTTCTTGATTGTTGAGATATATGATTCGTATGAACATCTTGTGTACTTTATTTCATGTACATGATCATTGTATATCTAGTATGTGTTTATTTGATGATCCAAAGAAAGGAAATGAAAAATCGAAAGGAAATGGTTCCGACTAGTGAAAAAGAAAAGAAATGAAAAGTCAATGAGAAATGGTTTTGGCAAGATATGAAATGAAAATTGCCAAAGGAAAATGGTTCTGGTAGATACATGGTCCATGTGTGGCCCCATGGGTTCTAACTAAGGCATGATTATGATCAGTGGATATGTATCATAGGACAGACATGTATCACTATTATTTGACATTGCATAGCTTTATTTACATCTCACGACATTCATTTCATCCCATGATGCTCTGGCTTGCTTGATTATATAGAGTGTTGTTAAGATTGGTTATTCATTGTATCATTTGACTTCTTTATGCCTTTACATGATTAGGTCTTGGTATTGATTCAATGACACTTGATGAACTGGTGAGAACTTGATAAATTGTAGAATCTTTATGACTTCAAAGTGGAATAATTAGAATTATGCTATTATAGCATTGATCATAATCATGCCTCTGTTAGAACCTATAGGGGCCACACATGGACCGTGTATCTGTCGAAATCATTTATCTTCGGCAATTTTTATTTCATATCTAGCCGGAATCATTTCTCTTTGAATTTTCATTTCTTTTCTTTTTCACTAGCCGGAACCATTGCCCTTTGGCTTTTTATTTATTTTCTTTGGATCATTTAGCAAACACATAATAAATATACAATGATCATGTTCATGGAAATAAAATACACAAGATGTCCATACCAATCATATATCTAAATAATCAATATCAGGTCAATACCATAAATGTTGCAATATCCTCAAGATCTTAATACCATCACAACCTCAATAACATTCACATCTTAAAATAAGTACGAATTCGATATCAATAACAAATAATTCACTATTCACATATAATAAACCTTCATATATAACTAATTCACAAGTCAAATATCACCTTAGAAATAGTTACTGAATCCAAAGTGTTTCAATCAAAGCCTACATTGATCCATCGCTATCCCAAAATACTCAATTCTATACAGATTAGAACATACGAGGTTCAACATACTTAACAAAAGGATAGAAATCCCTTTACCTCAAATAAAGTCTTAAACAAGAAGGAATCGCTACTTTTCCTCTCCTACGATACTCTAAATCACCACAATCTATACAAATATAGCATCAGAACCACATAACAAATCTAATGACACTAAAATTAATAAATTTGGAGAAAAAAGGGGTAAAATAGTCAAACATTTAATGCCAAAAAATGTGGTTACAAATTGGAAATTTATTGATGAAAATGTTCTACTTGTAATAGGGAATCCAATAGTGAAATAGATTTAAAAAATGGAGCTAAGATGAGGAAGAAATTAATTTTAAAAATGGAGCTAAGATGAGAGAGAAATCGATGATTTATGTTTTCGAAATCATCTTCATTAGAATTATACTATTATAGGCTTGTTCATAAAATTTTGGATTGAGCAATTGTGAAGGTTATGAATCTTTGTATGTTAAAATAATTGTAAGATTGTGATCCTTTGAGCTATGATGCCAAGTGATGATTATATCTTCATTCTGGTAATTTCTATATATTGTATACATTGTGCTGGTACTTTTCTGAGTGCAGGTCTAAAGTTCGGCGTTATGTAGTTGGGTGTTAAGGAGTTACTTCATTCTTGATTATTTTACTTTAGGTTAGTTCCATTTGTGGAGTACCCTGTTGTTTGGTGCTCAGCCCCTTTCTATATTTTTGTAGGTTGAGAGCCCAATCTGTCTAATTAGACTTTTCTCATTACAGGATCGAGCTTCTGGATTATCCTTAAGGTAGGTGCTTTTGTCTTCGGTAGACCTTCGAGAAATCCACTATTATGTTATGTTCTATTTGAGGACTAGACAATTTAGATATGTATTTTATTCAAGTATTATGTATTTAGAGGCTTGTACATGTGACACCAGTCCTTGGAATGGTTGTAGTTTGTTTTCTTCTACTTATATTTATACATAGACTATTATCTTCCACTTTTACCTTTGTTGTTAAGTTATTTGGGTTTTGGACTGACTCACCTTGGAGGGTTAGGTGAGTGTAATTACACTTGAATTTTAGGCCATGACAATTTGGTGTCAGACCCTAGGTTCATAGGTCTCACATGTGTATGAGCCTAGTGTAGTAGAATCTTGAGGATCGGTGTGGAAACGTCCATCGCTTATCCTTGAGAGACTATGAAGACTATTAGGAAACTCTCTTTCATTTCATTTTATTTAGTTCATGTATTAGTTTTGTATAAGTGCTGAGTGGGTGCATGCCCTTTTGGCAGATGGCGAGGAACAGAGCTATTGCTGCTATAGGTCAAGGAAAGGTAGCCCCTGATATTGCTGTTGAGACCCCAGCTAGGGGTAGGGGTCGTGCTCGAGGATGAGCTAGAGGCTCGAGCCGAGGAGCCGCACCGTTGAGGGTCTATGAGCTAGGTATCTCCCCCGAGCCAGTTATGGAGCCTAGAGAGGAGTAGGTACCACATGAGTTTATTGCAGCACCCCCACTCTAAGATACACTTTCGAGAGTCTTGGGTGTGTTGGAGACTTTTGGGCAGATAGGTAGACCAGCCGACACTCTTGACACTTCATGGACTTAGGTGAGGGTGCAGCCTTAGGGTCAGTAGTAGGCCTCCTAGGTCTAAGTTCAGGATGGGCAACCACTAGTAGCTCCGATTGATGAGATTCCACCAATTTTTGCCTTTACTAATTTAGGGTCAGTAGTAGGCCGCCTAGGTCTAAGTTCAGGATGGGCAACCACTAGTAGCTCCGATTGATGAGATTCCACCAATTTTTGCCTTTACTAATGATGAACAACGGAGATATGAGTGATTCTAAAAGATGGACCCACCTCAATTCCATGGTGGGCAGACTGAGGATGCTCATGAGTTCTTGACCACTTATAGAGTTGTAGGATATTGTGAGACTAACGGAGACACATGGTGTGAGATATGTCACTCTCCAACTCTGTGGGCCAGCCAAGGAGTGGTGGAGGAGTAATCAAGAATCAAGACACATGGTGTGAGATATGTCACTCTCCAACTCTGTGGGCCAGCCAAGGAGTGGTGGAGGACTTTTACAGGATCCTTTCCAGCTGGATCTCCTCAGATAACTTGGGAGACATTTTCTGATACATTCTACAATGAGATTGTTCCTTGAAGTGTTCGCGAGGGGAGTCAATTATAGTTTGAGAGTTTGAGATAGGGCACTATGACTATTTTGAAGTATGAGATCAGATTTTGCTAGTTGGCCCATCATGCCACAACTATTTTTCCGACTGAGGAGTAGAAGGTTTGCCATTTGTGAGAGGGTTGATTTATTCTATCAGGCAGTTGATATTTTGGGTAGTTAGAGATAGAACCTCATTTTATGGATTCGATGTGGATGGAGGAGCTGGGGGACCCCAAAAGGGTCCGTACTTCAAGACAATACTCAAGTACCTCACCAAGGGACAGAGGTCTGGTCAAAAGAGGTAGTTCTTCCTAGCATCGTAGGGTTCATGTCACCTTACCATATTCAGGGGGAGGAGGAGGCCTCGTGATTCCTACAATTAAGGGTAGAGTTCATCCAGTTCGCAGCAGAGGCCCACAAGCTGAGGAGGTAACAATATCCCTCCTGCTCCATCTCATTAGATTTTCACCCCTGCATCTTGCTATGGGTGTAGATCTCCTGATCATTTGATCAGACAGTGCCCTGGGTGGACTAATTCTGGGCCTTACTATTCATACTCCACAACACCGGTCAAAAATTCTTTCATGACCCAAGCCTTGGACCTAGACGTGACACGGCTAATGAGAAGTCTAAAGATATCTCAAACAAGCCTCTTAGCATATCTTGTATACATCCATGGTTGCAAAAATGAAAATAAACATCAACAAGGGAAAAGTATAAAAAGGGAAACAGGACTAAGGGAAGTCTTTCATAAACACAGAAACATAAGAAGAGTCAAGCTCAAGCATATATGAACTTAGCATCCAACAACATATATACTTTAGAATGGAACGGAGGCCAAGACACTTCCCAGGCTCACACTCCTAATAATAGGTATCCAACCTAAGGAACAAGTCTTAACATAGAATGAATAAAAGTAGATATTGTAGTTAAACGCTCATATAGGCTATCTTGAAATTTGTCCCAAAATTTACCATAGTTCTTAGTTTTCATGGCTCACATCATGCATAACTTTAGTGGACATAAATCAACACATAATATGAGATTAAAATAGATATTCATGCATAGTCAATCAATACTTGATAAACTCCAACATAATGTACATTCATAATTCATAAAAAAGATACTCATAATCAATATAACTTGAAATCATGCAATTTTCATAAAAAGAGAAGGTTGGCTCCATGGGTGAAAGGACCCATAGATGAAGACCCACATACCTTAAACCTTAAAACCCCAAATTAAAGTAAGCAAAATCCATGTAGGTTCATAAAAAGAGAAGGTTGGCTCCATGGGTGAAAGGACCCATAGATGAAGACCCACATACCTTAAACCTTGAATTTCTTGAAATGAACTTGAAGGAGACTAATTTCCAAAATTATGCACAAATTTTCAGATATATAAAAATTACGATTATGGGTTGCTCTGAAGCACATGAGGGGTGTGTCAAATTCGGCACCATCAGCTAGAGGTTCAGCCTTGCAAGCTAGGGGCCAGGGTACAGATGAGACTGACAAAGGTGGACATACCGGTGGTATGGAAGCTGGTGATACTTTCTCTCCTTCAGGTGGTAGAGGATCAGCTTCTATGGGTGGAGGTCGAGGTGGCTATTGCAACGCCTATCCAAGTAGATCTAACGTAGAGGTCTCTGATGCTATGATCATAGGTATTGTTTCTGTTTGCTATCGCCCTGCATCTCTTTTATTTGATACTGGCTCTACTTATTCATATGTGTTTGCTTATTCCTTCGTGGGGTTCGAGTTGCCTTGTGATTCCACGTCTGTGCCTGTGCATGTTTTGACCCTAGTAGAGGAGCCCTTAGTAGTGGATTGGGTGTACCTATCATGACCCATACCTAGGGCCTAGATATGACAAGGCATATGAGAACCAAAAGTCCCTAAACAAGCCTTAAGATACCAAAACTTGCATCATCTGTTCGGAAGCGTAATCAAGAATCATCACATAGTTCTAAGGGATAGAAAAGTAAGACTCACACTGTGGGGCATTATAGGGAAAAGGTTAACATGAGTTCACATAACACATAGCACATAAATACTAAGGGTAGGTATGTAGGACTCACGCTATGGGGGAAATTCGGGACTTAGGATCTTTCCATCAACATAAGGTCAAGTCACATATCAACACTCAAAGATAACCAAATACATAGCATGAACTTATTAACTTATAGCATATATCGCAAAGAGGTTTACAAGGTGTCCAACAATGCCTTTACATAGATGGGTAGGGGGCCAAGACATACCCGAGCTCACCCTCAAGTACAAAAAAAATAAAAGAGGTAGAATAGATATATGGATGGTGGTTCATCCTTGAATGATAAGACTTACCACTATAAGCAAAACCGAAATCCAAGATAAGCGTCGAATGGTGGATGATCAGGGTCCTCGGTCCCTACATGGTAAAATCATGTAGGTAACAATATGCGTTAGTATATTTCAATATACTAAGTATGCGGGGTGCAATGCATGTAACTTATCAAAACCTGCATATCAACGTTAGATGATAAGGGCACATAATATAAAAAAAATTAATATCAAGGAAGGTAATATAACAAGATGCTATAAAGTTCATGATCCATAAATGCAAATGATGCTCATATATAATGGGGATGTGACCTTAACCGACATAAGTAAGACCAAGTAAGTTATTACTTGGAATCCTGATGAGATCCCCTCATCAGTAAAGAGATGGTCTACTTTCCAAGAGTAGACCATACTTCACCTCACGAGACAGCTCCTATTTCGCATGAAGTAAGCTTCCTTACGGGACAACTCCTATTTCAGATAGGATTTTCACAAATTACAAATCAAATCAAAGTATTTCTTCTCCTTACGGGACAACTCCCATTTCAAAAAGTAAACCTATGCTAGGCACATAATTCATAGAAAGAGAGCAAACCCTTCATCCATCGGTGCTAAGTCATCATCCCACAAGAATACATATACATATATATATATGCTTTCAAAGACAATATTAATTTCCAAGATCATTCCAATGCATCCTTAGGCTTAAAGGCCAAAACATAATTTCATAGTCTATATACTCATGCTGGAATAGCCCATTCATATACAAAATGGTGCAAGCACCCAAAATGGTCAAAGAGCCAAAATCAAAGACATATGTGATCACAATATCGTCATAACCAATATTTTATCAAAATCATACTATAAAACAAAATTGGGCTTAACCCATAACATAATTTCTCAAAATAATCCATGTAGATAAATGCATTACGATGAACAATGAGGGAATGACATGGATAATTAAGACCCAATCTAAAATCAACATTTATAGTATGAAATTGAAGTGAAAATATAATTAAATCCATATTTAAATACATAGTGTAATCACTCATGCATAAATAATTCAAAAAGGGAACATGCATACTTATAATTTCATTAACCTAAAGTAAATCCTCATATAATAGTTTAAATCACATTAAAATCATCAAATAACCCTACCCATGCATCAATAGAATTTTAGGAATCATAATATTCAAAACCCCAAATTAAAGTAAGCAAAATCCATGTAGGTTTTCAATGTCCACCAAAAGTTCCTCTCGAAACCCAATCATAATATTCAAAACCCCAAATTAAAGTAAGCAAAATCCATGTAGGTTTTCTTAAAATAATTTTGGATCTCCTTGATTGGAAGGAATCAAGGATGAACCCACATACCTTAGACTTTATGTTCCTTTAAATTGAGTTGAGAAAGAATGGTAGCTTGGAAGTGGGTCTTGGAATCTAAACTTATTCTTGAGTTTCCTTGAAATAGGTATTGGGGTCTTGGTGGAGGCTATTGAGAGAATTGAGGGTGTATTTGAGATGAGAGAAATAAGTTTGATCCTTTAGAATAGGGTTTAGGTCTTTTGGTGAGGTTAAGATGACAAAGTGTTCCCTCACTAGAGGTTTGACTGGCCATGTGGTACTCAATGGGTAGTGTGGAGTGCCTTTCAAAAGGTAGTTAGAACAAAAATGTGAGTTGGGAACACTGCAAAAATTTCACGTCTTGTTACTTTGATGGACCACTTCACGGACCGTGTGATGCTTCACAGTCTGTTTAGTGGTTCATTACACCATACTTGGGCACATAAATGTGTCCAGGCCACCTCACAACTTAGGCTTATGAGCCGTTTGAGCCTCCATGGCCCGTCAAAGGTGCCCGTGGCACCACCCTTAGCCAAACCTCCCTTCCATGCTACCTGGCCTCTCTTGCACACCTCACGAGTCATCCTAATGGTTAGTGGTAAGGAACATGGCCCATGCCAATTACCTTTTTCAAATCACTTTTAGATTTTTTTTTTGAAAAAGCATGACAATTACCTTTTTGATCAATTATTCTTTTTGAAAGTAATTATGGTATGTAGATCAACAACAACAACATACCCAGTGGAATCCCACAAGTGGGGATGTACACAGACCTTACAACTACCTCAAAGGTAGAGAGGTTGTTTCGTAGGAACCCTCTTCTCAAAAAACTCATAAACAGAATAAATTAGATATGGAGAAAAAAGGAAAAGAAAAAGAAAAAGAGAAAAGGAAAAATGACTAATAACAAAAAGTACATGATAACATGTAAATACGATAAAAATAACATATGTAAACGGATAATAGCAACATAGGATATAACGACATGACTTATAATACTACCCTACTATACCTAAAGCCAGACATTAACCTATCCCTACTAACCTACTAGCCTGCTACTCTAATTCACAACCTCCACTCCTTTCTATCTGAGGTTATGTCCTCGGTAAGATCAAGTTTTGTCATATCTTGTCTGATCACCTCCCCCCAATACTTTTTTGGTCTACCTTTACTTCTCCGTATAACCCCTAGATCTAACCTTTTGCACCTCCTAATAGGAGCATCAGTACATCTTCTCTGCACATGTCTAAACCATCGCAGTCGTGCCTCCCTTATCTTATTTGTCATAGGGGCTACATCTAACTTCTCACGAATGGTTTTAATCCTAATCTTATCACTTCTAGTATGTCCACACTTCCATCTCAACATCCTCATCTCCGCGACCTGCATCTTCTGAACATGTGATTTTTGATTGGTCGACACTCCATCCCATACAACAAAAAAGGTCTAACCACTATTCTATAAAACTTACCTTTAAGTTTAAGTGGTATCTTATTATCGTACAGTACTCTAGAGGAAAGCCTCCATTTTATCCATGCTGGCCCAATATAATGTGTGACATCATCTTCAATATCTCCACTATTCTGAATAATGGACCCAAGATATTTAATATTATCTGTAGAGACTCCTTTTCTTACCCTCATCTCCACCAGTCTCTCCTAGACCTTTATATTCTGGCTTAACATCTTGATACCCCTATAACTGTTACAATTTTGAATTCACCCTTGTTCTTGTACAATAGAACCATTGTACTCCTCTTCCATTCATTGGGCAACTTGATAGACTTTATAATAATATTGAATAATCTAGTCAACCATTCTATACTATCCATGACTATGTTCTTCCAAAAACCTACCAACATCTCATTGGTCTGATCGTCCTTCCTCTCTTCATTCTACTAATAGCAGATCTAACCTCCTTAATTCTTAACCACCTAAAATAACCAAAATCTTGATGACTATCGGAGTATGCCAATGCACCCAATTCAATATCTCTATCTCCTTTTAAATTTAAGAGAGTATGAAAGTAAGTTTGTCACCTTAGCTTAATGGAAGTCTCATCCACCAACACCTCACCCTCCTCATCCTTGATGTACTTCACTTGGTCCAAGTTGCAAGCTTTCCTTTCTCTGTCTTTAACGAGCCTACACAATCTGTTCACAGTCTTCGATTCTGTCTTTGGCATCTTATAGATCTCCTTAAGCCTTCATCTGTCGTCCTTGTCTCTACATTCTAACCACTTCATATAATTAATTTATTTAGCTTTCACTTTTCCTTGAACCTTATCATTCCACCATCAATCATCTTAATGTCCACCAAAAGTTCCTCTCGAAACCCCTAGTACCTCGGTAGCTATTTTTCTAATGCAACCAGCAGTAGTACCCTACATATTCTTCACATCTCCGCTACTACTCCAAGCCTCTAAACTACTTAACTTTTGTTCCATCTGTCGAGAAAGGGCAGGAGTCAGGCCTCCCCATCAAATCCTTGGTTGGGCATAAATAACCTTCTTCTTCTTTTCTCTCTTAATATCTCTAAATCCATCACTAGAAGCCTATGTTGAATTGAAATATTTTCACTTGTAATAACCTTGCAATTCTTACAAAGGCTTCTATCGCCCTACCAGAGAAGTAGTTAATCTGTTTGAGTCTTGGCTACCATACTATGAAAGGTAATTAAGTGATTTTCCCTCTTCGGGAAGCATGACTCAGCAATAACTTATTCAAAGGCTATGGAAAAATCCAAGAGAGATTTCCCACCTCCATTCCTCTCCCTAAAACTAAAGCCTCCATGAACATCTTCAAACCCACTAGTGGTTGCCCAAATATGCCTATTAAAGTCTCCCCTAATGAAGATTTTTTCTGTCTTTGGTATGCTTTTCACAACCTCATCCAAATATTCCCAAAAGAGCCTCTTGACCTCCTCATCCAGGCCCACTTAAGGCACATATGCACTAAGTATATTCGCTACATGCCTACAAACCACAAGTTTAATAGACATCATCTTATCATTAATCTTTCTAACCTCAACCACATAATCTATGAGGTCCTCATCTATTAGGATACCTACTCCATTTCTATCTCTAGAACCACATGAGTACTATATCTTAAACTCGTCTATGTCCCAAGTTTTGGTATATACCCATCAGGTCTCCTGAACACACGCCATATTAATTTGTCTCTGCTTAAGACTCTTCACTAGCTCTATGGATTTCCTCATAAGTGATTCTATATTCCACGACCCTACCCTTAACTTAAATAAGTATGTGTCTCTCTTACCACCCCTACCCTTTACCTCCGACCCCAACCGACGACATGACCCTAATCCACAATTTCATCTTAACTCCACTAAACTAAGAGCTAATAACTCATTAAGCTACTAAGATCAAGAAGATACAATCTAGTGAAAACTATACAACCAAACAATATAGAACATCGAAATATAAGGTGTAATACTAATCAAACAATCGAGTACAAAATCAAGATGAATAAGCAGGTAAAGGCAACGCAATATGTTATGTAAGCTCACAAAATATAATAAATGGTAAATATAGAAATATATGATAAATCTAGGAATATATGGTAAAAGTCAACACAATAAGCAAGAAACAACAACAAAATATGTAGAGGGCAAGAAATAGAAGGGAAGTAAAAGGATACAATTGATTAAAATAAGAAATAACAAAAGATAGGAAGATATCACCTAACATTTTGGTAAAAAGATTGTTGAATGTTGTTGTAAGTTCTGGAAAATATAAGTTGTAGATGTCGCTAGAAATTTTCACCGAAATCTGCTTCTCGCCAGAAATTCTCACCTGTATCTAGAAATTGTTAAGCTTCACTGGAAAGTACTAGAAAATAACTATAACCTTATCGGAGAATCACATATCCTGAATGATTCTGATTGAAAAACCCAAAAAAAGATCCAAAAGGATCTATTAGTTGAGTAAGAGAGGATCTAAATAAATTAATATAGTTGATTTTTATTTTTTATTTACTCTCTCAACTCTCTCTGTTACACATTTTACACCACTAACCACCATAAGATGGGGCTATTATACAGTACTAACGAATGAAGGATTTTGACGGCTCAAACCAGATATAGAGCTGATAAAGCTTGGTGGAGTTTTGAATTATAATTTTTAAAAAGAAGTTCATTTGTCCTTCATTTCTTTGGTTCAAACAGAACTCATTATCTGCTACTACTTTGCTTTCTGATAACTCTCCAGCGAACTCGTTATCCATTGGGATCAATTCGTTTCTTAGTCCCTGTGACCGTTTTTGGTGATCTTTGAAAATTTCGATCAGAACTATTTAGATTCCGACAGTTCACCAATGTGGGTTTTGTTTTTCTTTTTTCTCCCCATGAAGGTTTCTTTCTAGGCGAAACATCTTTTTTAGTGTGATTCTCTGATTTATATCCTCTCTTAACCAACAGATCCTTTTGGATTTTTTTTCGAATTTCTGGTAAGAGTTTTTCAAGATACGCAATTCTCTAGCGATGTTATAGTTCTTTTCCAGTACTTTCCAGTGAAGCTTAACAATTTCCATATACAGGTGAGAATTTCTGGCGAGTTAGTTCGGTGAATTTTTTCGATGACGTCTACAGCTTATATTTTCCAGTACTTCCAAAAATATTCAATAATATTTTGACCAGAACTCCAGGTGATATCTTTCAATCTTTGTTATTTCTTATTTTAATCAATTGTATCCTTTTACTTGCCTTCTATTTCTTGCCCTCTACATATTTGTATTATTATTTCTTGCTTATTGTGTTGACTTTTACCATATATTCCTAGATTTATCATATATTTCTATATTTACCATTTATTATATTTTTTGAGCTTACATATCATATTGTGTTGCCTCTACCCACTTATTTGTCTTGATTTTGTACCCGATTGTTTGATTAGTAGTATACCTTATATTTCACTATTCTATATTGTTGGGTTGTATAGTTTTCTCTAGACTATATCTTCTTGATCTTAGAAGCCTAGTGTGTTCTTAGCTCATAGTTAGTGGTGTTAGGATCTAATGGTGGATTAGGGTCATGTTATTGGTTTGGCTCGGAAGAAAGGGGTAGGGTTGGTAAGAGAGGCAACACGTGCTTATTTAAGTTAAAGGTAGGATCCTGGAATATAGGATCACTTATAGGAAAATCAATAGAGCTAGTGAAGAGTCTTAAGCAAAGATAAATTAATATAGCATGTGTTCAGGAGACTAAATATGTAGATACCAAAGCTCGAGTTTAAGTTATGGTACTCGAGTAGTTCTAGGGATAGAAATAGAATTGGTATCCTTGAAGATGATGACCTTAGACATTACATGGTTAAGGTTAGAAGGATTAATGATAGGATGACATCTATTAAACTTGTGGTTGGTAGGCATGTGGTGAATGTACTTAGTGCCTATGCACCTCAAGTAGGCCAAGATGAGGATGTCAAAAGGCTTTTTTGGGAAGAGTTGGATGAGGTTGTGAAAGGCATACCAAAGACAGAAAAAAAAATCTTCATTAGGGGAGACTTTAAATGGGCATATCAGGGCAACCACTAGTAAGTTTGAAGATATTCATGGAGGCTTTGGTTTTGGAGAGAGGAATGGAGGTGGGACATCTCTCTTGGATATTTCCAAAGCCTTTGAGTTAGTTATTGCTAACTTATGTTTCCCGAAGAGGGAAAATCACTTTATTACCTTTTGTAGTATGGTAGCTAAAACTCAAATTAATTACTTACTTCTTCGGAGGAGCAATAGAAGCCTTTGTAAAAATTGTAAAGTTATTCCGAGTGAAACATTTCCATTCAACATAGGCTTCTAGTGATGGATTTAGAGATTAAGAGAGAAGAAGAAAAATGTTATTTATTCCCAATCGAGGATTAGATGGGGAGGCCTTACTCCTGCCCTTTCTAGAGAGATGAAAGAAAAGTTGACTAGTTTAGAGGCTTGGAGTAGTAGTGGAGATGTGGACAATATGTGGGACACCACTGTTGGTTGCATTAGAAAAGTAGCTGCCGAGGTACTAGGGGTTTTGAGAGTGACCTTTAGTCGACATTGTTAGAACTCGTATTTTGGTGCATTGGAGTCATTACGAAATTTGGGACTAATATGGTATTATTGGAAAAATTTGAGACTAAAGTGACATTATCGGGAAGTTTGGAACTCAAGTAGATTTTCTACAAAATTTGGGTCTTTAGGATTCATATGTCCTTGATTGGTTTAATAAGGAGAAGTTTGGAGACCTAAGTGTAATCTCTAGGTTTTGGAGTGCTAAAGACTTACATGTGTTGCCCCACCTTAGAATTATGTTGTTCTCCTATTGGAACAAGTGTGTGGGTGGGGTCAATTGGTAAGGATAAATACATGTTAAACCTTAGTCTTCATACAATTCCTACACTTAGAGAAATTCTAGAACAAGAACAAGCCATTTTCTAGGTGCTCTCGGGTTGCTACAGTGAAGTAGCAACAATTCACGTTTTTTGATTCTAAAATTTTTTTGACGCTATAAGCCTCATATATTGAGTCCCCTAAGTAGCATCGAGGCGTTAGTTGACCAAGAAAATTCCTCTTTCTACGACTTTGGCGATTTAGGTCCATTTAAGGGGTTTAAAAGGTATGGTGATTTCTAGTCTTGTTTTATGTAATATAAAGATTGCATGTATGTTGAAGTATGTTAACTTGAAAGAAATTCTTGAAAAGATAGCATGTTAAAGTGAGTTGTGAATATGGGAGTTAAGGCCGAAATTTTGGGGTATGTGGATTATAGTGTTATATTACTTTGAAACTGTCACGACTCAACCTATGGACCGTGACTGATACCCGATTGGGGCACCCAGACGACACTACTAAGCCAAATTCAACATATGGGTACTATTCATTTGTAGCAAAAGTAGCTCTAAAGTAAAAGAGCTCTTCAACTGCAACTGAGGCCTAAGCTGGAATTCTGCTAACCTGTATGACTGAACCTGCGGGTATGAAACGCAGCCCCCGAAGAAAAGGGGTCAGTACGAATGATGTACCGAATATGTAAAGCAGAATGTACATATCAATACCAGAATAACAACTGAACGTAGACATAGGATGTACATGTAGTCGTCACTGAACATAAGCATAGGGTTCACATATGGTTATCAGAATAGCATACTGAACATAGTTATAGGATTTCATTGTGCATGTGTCAAATTATAGTTTCAGCTTATTTCAAAGGGGTCAAAGAAATACTTGTAAATGCTAAATCGACCGAAATGATGGCGACCTCCAAACTCGCGCCATCCACTGCTTCACGCCAGAAAGTTCAAATCCCAAAGTCTCCGACATAAATCCCAAATGTAGCTGAAGTGAGCCGAGGCGAACTGTGGCCCAGCACTCACTCGTTAACCGAGGCGAACTGAGGCCCAGCACTCACATGATAGGATAGGTGAGCCAAGACGAACTGAGGTCCAGCACCCACGTATCATAATACAAATCAGACATCATGCCGAAAAGTGAACCGAGGCAAACTGAGGCCCAGCACTCACATATCATCATGGGTGAGCCGGGGTAAACTGAGGCTC
>DF360087.1:19564-77339 GCA_000787875.1 Solanum virginianum | reverse complement strand
AAGAAAACCTTGGGATCAAAAATAGGGGAAGTTATAGACTTGAGGCTACTCTGACTTCACCTTAATCCATAACTTATAGCACCCCACCAAAATATGATACTTTATCTCAAAGTAACAACACAAAGAAAAGACGAACATACGAGAACATAACAAAGATATATACATTCAAAACTAACAGTTAACAAAACTACTATCCAAAACCCAAGTAAAAACATTATCGAAGAAGAATATCCACAAAAATCAAAATAAAAACAATATTGACTAACAAAAAGATAGAGCATCCATAAAGAAAAGTAAGAGAAGGGGTCAAAAGTGGTAAAATATCATAGTGCTCATGCACTAGTCTCGAGCTGGTCTATGAGGTCCTGGGTTTATCGCTCCTCGTCTACTGTAGTGCCAGAAGTAGCCTCACTAGGTGGGGTAAGTTGTGCTCTCTCTCTCTCTGACTTTGTACCCGAGTGTAAGTGGGTCAGCTGAGGCAAGCTACTATCTGACCCGTCCTCATTGCCCTTTTGTTCCTCCCTTTCAGACAAGGAGGAACTACTCAATTCCATAGGTGTCTGAGCTACAACAGCCCGATTCTGAGGTCAATTAGCCTCCGAGTCTAACATGACTCTGTGGACTTCCACAAAGCCCTCGAATTGCTCAATTTTAGAAGATTCATCCCACAACCTCCATTGATTTCCTCTAGCTTTTTAATGTTCAATCTACCATAAGCAACCTCATTTGTGCCGGGGTAGGAGTATCAAGGCCAAGCTTCTTGAATACAGCAAGAGGCATTAAATTGATGCTTGCTCCTAAGTGATCGATCTGCTAAAATACAAGGTAAAGAACAAAAATAACTAAAAGTAACTATGCATTGATGCAATTGCAGGTTTGCAGGTACGAGTGCAGTTACGACTCGTATGGTGACCTACTAGTCCTATACTAGCCTCACAGAACCAATTGTGCCTTTAAAAATGCTTTCTAATCATAGATACGAGACACAATTATGACTCATAGGATGGCCTACGATGCGTAGTCCTCAATTCATACCTAGTTCTAGAAATATTTTCAAAAGTTAGCAAAGTTTACGAGACCCTCCCTACGAGTTATACCAAGTACTATGAGTCGTATGTGAGTCTCATATGAGAAATATAAAGGGATTACAGGTTACCAATGCTTGCTACGAGGGGCTACTATGACTTATATAGGAACATATGAGTCATAGGAGTGCCTCGTAGCTGAGTACAAAAATCACCTAAAATGCCTAACTATTTCCCACACCAAGCATAAATTAAACATTAAATTTAACTTGATCATGCAAATAAGAGCAAGCCATGACTAAATGGCACATAATCAATTCCATATTGGCATTGGCAATTGAAAACGACCATTATCCCTAAGAGTCAAAACCAGTTCAACCAAATATCAAGAACACCAAAAGCAATCAACAATCTAAACTCATTCTTGACATGCCCACAATATCCCAAGGAAGTGCAATCACCATTCACAATGATTCAATCAAACCCACATGTTCAAGCATAGGCAATCACCCCCATATCACCTAAAGTTAAACTCTGACAACCTTTCAGACCCTATGTGAGCAACAATAATACATTACATACCAAACATTACAAATGTCATACTCACAATCACCCACTAAAGCGTAACATCACAATCTAATTCTTTGAAGGCCTATCAATACAAGGTTCACATCACAATCCAATTCTTTGAAGGCCTATAAACACTAGATTACAACTCTAGCTTAATCATCAATGTAAGATATGTTTAACCATGATAAAACTAAGCTTATAGTTATATAGGGAACAAACTCATCAACAAAGATTGAGAAATGTGATCGAAGAGCTTACCAATTTAATTGAAAAAGGAACAAAAGCTAAGAGAGATAAATTTCACATTGAAACCCTTAGAATTTATACCCTCGCCAGAATCGTTGCTGGAGAATGACGTAGGTAGCTGAGATTTATGGTCGAAGAAGGATTTACGGGATGAAGAACCAGTTTTTCATCAACTTAGGGTAAGGAATTTTAGAATTTGAGGTCAAAAATAATTTTGACCCCTTTTATAAGCAAACCGGGTCAGATTTTAGAAACCTGTAGATCGAGGAAACATGACAAGAAAACCTTGGGATCAAAAATAGGGGAAGTTATAGACTTGAGGNNGATTTTAGAAACCTGTAGATCGAGGTATGAGACCTCAACTATGAGTCATAGGTAATCCTATGACTCATAGGTCCTAGTCTTGTACCAGACCCAGCACTTAGTAAAAATTTAGGAATCATACCTGGTCAGTACGAACCCTACTTAAGACTCATAAGGGATCCTATGAAGCGTAAGGTTGTCTCGTAGTATACGTGTCAACTTCAAATACTTATTATTTCCCTTTATGAGG
The DNA here is from genome assembly GCA_000787875.1 of Solanum virginianum. Classification (NCBI taxonomy): domain Eukaryota; kingdom Viridiplantae; phylum Streptophyta; class Magnoliopsida; order Solanales; family Solanaceae; genus Solanum; species Solanum virginianum. The sequence goes on along the minus strand of DF360087.1, from coordinate 74,945 downwards.
CATGATTATGAGTCATAATAAATAGTACGACTTGTAGACCTGCTCGTAGGATCTGTTCCAAGTCCAATTTTTCCTAATCTTTAGTTCTTCCACTTTTTACATGCAAACCATGTCTTAAAGCATAGAAAACCTCAAACAATAATACAATTGCATCTTTATATCTTAATTTAAATCAAAAAACTACTACTACTCTAAGTATTAAACAAATAAATAATTACATGAATGCTTGGGTTGCCTCCCAAGAAGCACCTTGTTTAACTTCGTGGCCTAACTTTGTTATCTTCCTTTATCAACTACCATCGAGGGTATATACCTCACTCTTGCATTCATCTAGGTGTTTCATGGATTGGCGAATATCGAACACAACTTCTGCATCATTAAGCTTAAACTGCAGCTGACCTAAATCTATATCCACTAGTGCTCTCCCTGTGGCAAAAAATGGGCTCCCCAAAATGAGGGGCACCTCAAAATAAACTTCATAGTCGAGGATCACAAAATCTTCCAGGACGATGAACTTATTGACTTTAACAAGCACATCCAAAAGGATTTCCTCTAGCTTTTTAATGTTCAATCTACCATAAGCAACCTCATTTGTGCCGGGGTAGGAGTATCAAGGCCAAGCTTCTTGAATACAGCAAGAGGCATTAAATTGATGCTTGCTCCTAAGTCACATAATGCTCTTGCAAATTCAACATCACCGGTAGTGCAAGGGATGTTGAATGCCCCGGGGTCTTGTCATTTTTGCACAAGGCATTTTGTTATAATCGCACTACATTACTGGAGTTCTTGCGAGAAATCTTGGCTCAAAGTGTGCTTCTTGGTGACCACATCCTTCATATATTTGGCATATCTGGGCAATTTTTCCAAGGCCTCTAAGAGAGAAATGTTGATGGATAGTTGTTTTAACATTGACAAGAAATGCTTGAACTTGCCATCTTCTTATTTCTTCTTAAGCTTTTGTGGGAATGGAAGAGGTGGTTTTGGGATTGATTTGTCTTTCTTTTCTCTCCCACCTCTTGGTCCTCTACTCCCTTACTCCTTAGACCTTCTTCATTACTCATCACCTTATTATTAATGGCTCTCTCCTCAACTTCATCATCAACAATTGACATACGAGAGTCCATAGTGCCTTTGCCACTTCGAGTCATCATGACCATGCGATGCCCTTCATTCTTATGATTTTGAACTGTGTTGCTAGGTAGGGTGCCCTTTTGGCGTTGGTTCAGCTGGGAAGACAATTGCTCATATTGGTGTTCAAGTGTCTTGATTGCCATAGAGTGAGACTCAATTTTCTTATTTATGCTTGAAATATCTATCTTAATCCCTTTCAAAGTCTCGTCATGGTGATCCACCCTCTTTAATAATTTATCAAACATTTCTTTAATCCTCAAAATACTCAACTCGGAGTCACGGTTGTGAGGAGGATCATAAGGACCATTCTTGTATCCCTCTCTTCTCTCCCATTCTATATCTAGTACTCTTTCTCTCTCATAGTATCCACCCCTATTATCTCTGTATGCTCTATCTCAACTGGAGTTCCGACCTTGATTCCTTGAACTTTGCCTCCAATAGTCCGAGTTGGACCCTTGGGGGTTATTTCAAAAACCTGCTGCTTCATTGCTCACATAACAGGAATCCTCATCAAAGAATTGATCATCATACATAGGCACAATTAGGGGTTGGTGAGCTATTGCCTTCATACTAGCTTGGTTTTGCTATAAAACCAAATCTATGCTCGTAAGGAGTTGAGCAAGTTGCTCCATAATCTCTTCATTCAATTTAACTTGCTCACTATTTGTGGTAACCGCACAAGAACTCTTTGTATTACCATGCTCACTCTAACCCCATGCTCTATTGGTCATCACCACTTGTTCCATTCTTTCATCGACTAGCTCGAACAGTTGATCAAGAAAAACACCTCCCACGATCGTGTTGGCACAAGCTTTGCTATTATCATCAAGTGCTCTATAGAAAATCTCAACCAAAGCATCATTAACAATTTTATCATTAGGGACTGTACTCATGTATTTTATGAATCTCTCCCATGTAGTGCTAAGAGAGTCTCCAGGCAATTGCTCGAAGTTGTTATTTTGACCCTTAAGCTTCAGCTTCTTTGACCTTAGGAAATTTCTTTCTAAGAACACCCTCTACAGCTCAGCCCAACTAGTGATGGTACCCGGAGGTAGTTCACACAACCATACAGCTGCATTGCCAGTCAGTGACAATGGGAACACCCTCAATCCAATAACATCAACAAAAATATATTGTGTCCCCATGACACTTTTGCACACGAAGACGGCAATTTGGAGATGACTGTGGGGATCCTCTAATGGTAGACTTATGAATAGACTATAGATTTGGAGCATCTGGAGCAATCCACTTGATACCGCGAATTTAGCGTCTTCCTGTAAAAGTGGCAGCACTATAGAATCAATAACATACATCGTGCATAGGGTTTAATCGGTGCTGATTCTAGTCGCAAGCATTTGCATTGAAATCTTTAAGTTTTGGTCAGCTAACCCTTAGTGGTGGATTCTCCTCTCTTCTTAAGTCTTCCTCATACAGATACATAAACTCCTTATCCTCAATAACCCTATTCACTCGAGCTATCCTTCTTGGAAGTCGATGGATCTCCAAATTTAGTGGAGCTAAGGAATTGCCTTGGCTCCTTTTGTTGGGCATACAACCTAGTACACCCTGCAAATAAAATCAATCAACAAAAACAAAAACCAAAGTAAAATACAAGAGAGTCTAGATATTAATACTTAAACTAACTAATAATGAAATCAAGTCAAAACCTAGTTGTATTCCCTGACAACAATGGCATAATCTCTTATGATGTTCATGCTCCAATAACAAAGCGGTCGCTGTCAGAAATTAACCTAACTAAAGATTAGGGTCGAATCAACAAGGAATACAGGGTTTGACTATAACAATTCACTATCAATCATTTCAAGTATATATAACTAGAATCTCTAAATGCGGGCAATAAAAACAAAAATAAACACTATATTACGATGCGAGAAAACACTCAATTTTAGGAACAACTTGGGAATTGTGTTTTCCATGGTTCGTTGACTTGATTACCCTAGACAACCAAACAACAAAAACAAAAACAAAAGTAAAGTACAAGAGACTCTAGAAATTAACACTAGAACTAACTAATAGTGAAATCAAATCAAAACCTAGTCGTATTCTGCAAAATGGTACCACAATTTTTATGATGATGGTCACACTCTAATAAGAAAATGGTCGCTATAAGTAATTAAACTGACCAAAGTTAGTGTCGAATCCACAGGGAATACAGCGCTTGAGTACAAGATTTCACTACTAATCATTTCTAGTATCAATAAATACAATCTCTAAATGGGGGGGGGGTGTTTATGATTAAAAAACAACATAAAATAAACAACAATTAAAATGTAGGAAAACACTCAATTTTGTGGACAACTTGGGAATTATGTTCCCCATGGTATGTTGACTAAATTACCCTAGATAACATAACTATGATTAGTGAATCACATGCAAATCAGTAATGTAGGTTCTTCCAGCCCTCTTGTTAAGGTGAAGGTCGAATTTTACCATGGCGCTTGGTTGGCTACCATGCAGTACCAACTAATTATTACCTATTGTCCCAGTCAACCTCCCCTTGGTCATGTTTGTTTAATTAGATGGGAACACATCAATCGAATCCTATTATCTACTTCCTTTTTCCTATTCGTCACACCTTTGTTGAGATCGTGATAGTAGGCAAAGTTTGGTGTTGGTCACCACTAAACAATATTAATAATGAAGGAAAATAGACAATACACGCAAATCCCCAATCATTGACATGCATGAAACCTAGGTCATCTCAAATCGACTATCGATGGTTCCCACAACCCCAAGTTATTGTTGCTTAGCTACTCATGGCTAAGATAAAATACAAAAATATAAAATTAATAGACATAGTTGAGATTTTGACCAATAACAATGAAGGAAATAGGCACCACAAGTTGCAAACCCACAAGCTTGATTGATCAACAATGAGAACAAGGCAAGATTTGCAATCCCCAAAATGGGTTTTTCTTGAGAGAACAACAATCTACTCTAAAAACCTAAGAAAAGCTTCAAAATATAATGGAGAATTATATACTGGTCGAACTCTCGTAAAATAAAACCTAACTTAAACTTTATATAGTGTTTACAAAATAACCCTAGAATTTACATAGAAATGACAACTGGCAGCTAATAAGTGTAGCAATTATGACTCGTAGGAGGACCTACGAGTTATAGTCAGGGTATCATATTAGGATCTTGGTACCTTGGACTTAACTGGTACGATACATAGGTATGAGTCATTGCTTGGGCTATGACTCATATGTTTGTCTCAAAATCTTGGTCTTCAGGTTTTGCTCCAATATTTTGGCCCTTTGATTCTTGCTATGAGTCCACCTATATAAGTCATAGTATGTCTTATGACTCATAGGCTGCGCTCGTAGGGACCTTCACTTGGAAATATTTTTATTTTTGGTCTCAGATTCCTGCTACGACACAACCTATGACTCATAGAAGGGCTTGTATGGCCTATACTTTAGCAACATCTGCAATGTTTCTTCAAAATCATGCCAACCTAACTTTCTTGCAAGATTAACCCAAAAACACATCAAAACACTAAAAACTCACTTTAAGAACTCGCAAAATCTATTGTTTAAAGCATCAAATGTTTTGTATTTTGATATCACATCAGTTCTCATCTAATCAACCGAACCCATCCAAGGAGAGGTTGAATAGGATAATAGGTAATAGTTAGTTTGGTTCACTATGGAGGCCAACCAAGCCCCATAGTGAAATTCAACCTTTACCTTCAAAAGAGGGCTGAAAAAACCTAAATTACTGTCCTGCATGCAATGTCCTAATTGAGAGTTATGTTATCCAGGTAGATTAAGTTAGTGAACCATGGGGAACACAATTACCCAAGTTGCTATCAAATTTGGTTGTCTCTCCATTTTATTAGTTTAATTTAATTATCTAATTATTGCAAACCCCTTTTTTTAGAGAATCAAGTAGTTGATGTTTGAATTGATTGTTCGTGAACCAAGTTACTAAAGTACTATATTTCCTGTGGGATTTAACCCTAACCTTGTTTTGATTTTTTTTACTTTGACGATTACTTTGACCATGAAATAGAGATGTATCTTGAGCATTCATCAAGAAAAATGGCATTGTTGCCATGGAATACGGCGATACTTTGATTTGGTTTCACTAGTAGTTTAATTCAAGTGTTAATATCTTAGTTCTCTTGTATTTTACTTTTGTTTTTGATGGTTTAGTTTCTTTGCAGGGTATACTAGGTGTGTATGCCCAACACCTAGAGTCATGCCATTCCCTTAGCTTTAGTTGATATGAAGATCCAACAAGCTATCAGAAGAATGTCTCAAGCAAATATTAATAGCATAGGAGTTAGTATGTTATCGCTGTGTTATAGCCGCTTCGGGCTAAAGTAAAGCTTTCTATTACTTCTGAGCTATTTCCAATGTTGCAAAATCATATTTTTTTTGCTGGTCAGCAATCGGAGTATCCATATGATCATTTTCAATATTTTGCATAGTATTGCAAGAGCATAATAGGAATAGAAAATAGATATATGGATGTTGTGGTACTTCAGGTTCTCCCAATTTTCACAACCCAAACCTAGGGCCTAGACGTGACATGGCGAATGGGAAACCTGAAGGGACCCCAAATAAGTCTCTTAGCATATCATTGCACATCTTTGTTCGCGGAAGCAATTAAACAATAACAAGAGAATATAAAGTAAGGATAAAGGGGCTAAGGGAGTCTTTCATAGCTTAAAAATATATAAGAGTTAAAAGAGTCAAGGCTCAAAGCATCATTACATATCTCATCCAACAACACCTCCAAACATAGAATTGAGCGGGGGCCAAGACAACCTTTTCGGCTCACCATCATAGTCAAAAGCATACAATAGAAGAAAGAGAGTCTTTGAATAACATATGATAAAAAGATATCATCCTTGGAGTTGAGGACTTACCAAACTTGCTTCAACGGTAGTACTAGCCATGTGGAGCAGGATGAGGATAAAGTGGAGCTCCAATTCGTACATAGTAACATCATGTAGGCATAGAGTATGAGTTAGTACATTAGAATGCACTAAGTATGTAGGATATAATGCAACATGAGATTGGCAACATGAGCAAAATGCATAAATATAGACAATAGATGAGTATAGTAACAATATGGCATGCATGAATGATGTTTGAAGTAAAACATGCTTCTATAGAACATATTACATATGTGGGAAGAGACCATCATGATAGAGACCATAGCCTACAACCCCCTTGGCGAGGTGATTGTGGTACAAACCACCCAATATGGTTTAGGCCCAAGAACCAAAGGCCTTGGACAAAAGATAAAAATAATGGCAACAAAATATAGTGGTCCACACCCTAGCCGCGTCGCACAAGGGCCACGAAACCTCACTATTTTTTGCCAACTTCAGAAATTCATATTTTGATATGGTTGTCTAAAATTGGGGTTATACCCATTTCCCATTCAATCGTTTCCCCTTATCATTAATATGAAATAAGAGTTTTGATATCTTGCATGGATTTTGAGATATATTAAAATTACGATTATGGATACATCCGAGGTTCGGGAACATTTTGCGATCGTTTGAATATTTCCCATAGGGAACATTCATCCATGAATATGAAATAAATGTATATAAGAGATGTAAGAAAGATAATTTAAGCCCAGACAAGAATACACCAATGCACTTAAACAGCATTTGAAAAATCTCAACATAGGTGTCAAAATTACCCTAAACTTATCAATTTTAAGCATGAATGTATGAAAATGACATGAGGGCTGAAACATAAGAGTTGAAATTAGATAGGCGACTTAGATTGGTATTTTAGGCTTGAGTGGAATGGAATAGATAGGGATATTGCTTTTGCATGTCCACCTTGGATTCCCATGTAGCACTCTCAACTTGTTAACTCCTCTAAAGGACCTTAACGAAAGCTACATCCATGTTCCTCAACCTTTTCACTTGTCTATCCATCTACCAGAACCTCTTCATAAGTAAAGTTACCTTCTATAACACCCACAACATCCAATAGTACAATAGCATTTGGGTCACCCATACACTTCCTCAAAATAGACACATGGATGACCAGATAAACCAAGTCCATTTTAATAGGCAACTCCAACTCATAGGCCACCATACAAATCTTCCTCAACACCCTATAAGAAGCCATAAATAGTGGACTTGATTTACCTTTTTTACCAGAACAAACCACACTCTTCATGGGTGAAACCTTCAAATAGACCTAATCACCAACCTTAAATTCTAGATCCTTTCTCCTCATATCGACATAGGACTTTTGATAACTTTGGGCTGCTTTCAATCTCTCTCTTATTGGGTTCCATTTACCTATGATACCCAAGATCTCTTTTACTCAAAATTACATGATTTAAATTTGATTTACTCATAGGTCTTATCTATTATGAATTTCACAACACACTATGTTGGGGTTTATGAAATTGTGATTGTTTTAGCATGTTTTGAGTTATGAAACCAAGATCTATTGAGATATTTGATGAAGGGTTTTGATATATATTTCTAGTGGGTGTTACCAAGTATTTATTGATGGTTTTATATTGAATTTTATAGCATGATTTAACTCTTAGATTGCATGGTTTTACACTAGCACTACACAACCACCAAGTGTTCAATAAAATGTTCGAATTATGATTTCTTGAGGAATTGAAGGTACAATGCACGTCTTTTGAGTTGAATGACTTTATGATGATAAAAGTAAGGTATGTATAAGATGATAATGACAATAATGTATGTATATGATATTATCTCTATAGTGTTGGGGATGACCAAACCTCACTCGGGAGGTTGTAGGCCAGGGTAACCTTGTTGGGGGGTTTGTACCTCGGTCTCCTCGCTCAGGAGGTGGTAGGCCAGTGCAACCTTATCAACAGGTTTGTACCTTAACAAACTTGTTCGGGGGCTTGTACCTCATCAACCTTGTTAGGGGGTTTTATATCATGTGCCTCTCGAATAGGTGGTAGGCCTTGGATTGCACTCATAGTGCTCACGCCTTACACTTATATTATGTTCTACATATAGGAATGATTTTACTTCAAGCATCATTCTTACATGCCATAATACTATAAGCTTATTCAATACCTATGTTATGCATTTTGCTTATGGTGCCTATTTCTTGTTGAATTGCATCCTACATACTTAATACATTCAAACTTACTAATTTATACTCTATGCCAACATGATGTCACAATGTAGGTACTGGAGCCCCACTTCAGCATCCTCCTCCACGTGGCTTGTATGATATAAATCAAGCTTGTTGGTGAGTCCTCCATTCTGAGGATGATGTTTATGATCTTATGCTATGTACTGAGACTATCTTTCTTCTACTTATGTATTGACTATGAGGGTGAGCCTAATTTCTTATCTTGGGCCTTACTCTTATCGATATAGAATAGGTATTGTTAGACATGATATACATCTATGCTAGGAGCCTTGATTCTCTTGTTTCTTGAAGTTTATGTTATGCAGGTTGTCCCTTAGCCCCGTTGTCCTTATTTACTATTTCTTATTATATTTTATTGCTTCCACGACCAAGGATGTGTAATGATATATTAAGATGCTTGCTTGGGGTCGCCTGGGTTCCCTATGCGTCATGCCACATCTAGGCCCTAGGCTTTGGTCGTAACACTAGACTACCCATAGACACCATACTCAAAGCATTGGCCACCACATTAGGCTTACCGATCTGATAATGCACACTCATATCATAGCCATTAATATGTTCTAACCACCTTCTTTATCACAAGTTGAGATCTTTTTGAATGAACACCTATTTGAGACTTTTATTATCGGTAAACACATCGACATGCACCCCATACTAATAATGTCGCCAAATTTTCAAAGCAAAAACCACAGTGGCAATTCTATATCATGAGTAAGATAATTCTTTTCATGCACTTCGAGTCGTCTAGAAGCATAGGCTATCACCTTACCATTTTGCATCAAAACACAACCCAAACCAATCCGAGAGACATTATAATACACAACAAAACCTTCCAACCCTTTCGATAGTGATAAGATAGGAGTGAACACAAGTTCATCCTTCAAGGTTTGGAAACTCTTTTCATACTCATCAGTCCAAACAAATTTAGACTTCTTTTAATTCAACTTAGTCATGGGAGAACCAATAGAGGAGAACCCATTCACAAACCTCTGATAGTAATCCGCTAAGCCTAAGAAGCTTCTAATGTCTGATGGAATCAATAGTCTAGTCTAATTTCTAATCATATCCATCCTTTTAGGATCCACTTTAATACCACACCCGGACTAAAGATCAATCATAGAGAAGTGACTAGCCTTTTGAAGTTGGTAAAACAAATCATCAATTCTTTGGAGAGGGTACTTATTCTTGATGGTAACCTTATTAACTTGCCGGTAGCCAATGCACATTCTAAGAGACCTATCCTTCTTTTTCACAAACAACATCAATGCACCTAAAGGTGATTGGCTAGGCCTAATAAAACTCTTCTCCAAAAAATCCCTCAATTGCTCCTTAAACTCCTTTAACTCTGCTAGGGCCATACGGTAAGGGGGAATAGAAATGGGTTGAGTATCGGGAAGGAGGTCTATACCAAAGTATATTTCCTTTTCGGGAGGAACACTGGGAAGGTTAGTTGAAAAGAGATTAAGAAACTCATTCACCATCAGAACTGTCTCTATAGGAAGGACTTTGGACTCCACATTCCTAACCCTCACAAGATGATAAAGACACCCCTTAGAGATCAACTTTTGGGCTTTAATACAAGAGATAAACCTACCCTTGACCACCACATTAAGACTCTCCCACTCAAGGACGAGTTTATTAGGAAATTGGAATTTGACCCTATTGGTTCTATAATCAATAGAGGCATAATATACATGCAACCAATCCATCCTAAGAATAATATCAAAATGAACAATATCCAACTCAACAAGATAACAAGGAAATATTTTATGCAAGATGCAAATGAGATAATTTCTATAGACCTTTCTAGCAATAGTAGATACACCAATAGGAGTAGAACCTTATAAGACTCACAATAATTCGACCTCAACATGAAAATTTATGGCAATAAGAGGAGTAACAAAAAAATGAGTGGCACCCAGGTCTATAAAGGCATACACATCTAAATCAAAGACTTTTAACATATAGATAATAACATCGGGCACCGCATCGACCTCTTGCCTCTCTTGGGGAGCATAAAATGGATTGTGTCTTGGGGCACCACCATATTGGCTTCCTCTCCCCAAAGGAACTGCATTAGCACTCCGGCCTTGAGGATAAACATCCTTACCCTTGTTGCGATTTCATGGACAATCAATCATCTTGTGGCATACTTCCCCATAACCAAAACAAGCATTAGTATTCCTCAAGCATGGGCCGCCATGATCCCTACCAAACATTGGACATATTGATCTAGGCTTCACACCACCACCTTCTTGGGACCTTAGGTAGTCATTGGTAACTCTCCCACTAGGAGCATTAGAAGACCCTTGGCCATGGTGAAATCGGCCACCCTTGGATGTTTTGAACTTACCATCAAAATGGGATCTCTTGGCCTCTTGACCCCTTTTCTTCCTTAATTTCTTGCCCTCCAATTGTTCAGCATAAGTCATCCAACGGGACAAATCTATGTCACTAATCAACATAGCGGACTGGCACTCCTCATTCACCAAATTGAATATATGTATCATGAAATTATTCATTTTAGACTTTGGGTGGGTAACCAAGTGTGGAGCATATTTTGAGAGTTGGTTGAACTTCAGGGCATACTCCCTCATAATCATAGAGCCTTGCTTCAAATTTATGAACTCTATCATTTTGGCCTCCCTAAGCTCAAGAGGGAAGAACCAGTTAAGGAAACTTGCCTTAAACTACTCCCACAGAATCACATTTTTGTTCCTCTTCTCCTTTTTTATTGATTGTACCATATTCGAGCCACCCCCTTGAGTTGGTAAGCCACCAACTCCGCCTTTCTTTCGACCTCACACCCATAATGGACAACACCTTGTATACCTTATCAATAATTTTTTAGGGGTCCTCATCCACTTTAGAACCATGGAACTCTAATGGGTTCATCCTCATAAAGTCCCTCAACTAAGATGCAAGAGTAGGAGTATGAGGGGCTTGGGCCCCTTGGTTGACTTGATTAGCGATGGCTTGAGCTAGGAAAATGAGAGCATCTCGGACCTCACCATGAGTCGGTTGTTCCTCGGTGTGCAGGCTCTTCTTCCTTTTATGCTAGGCATGATCTAGCATAGAAAAAAATAATCTTTAGGGGGTAAAACCTTACCTTACCTTCTATAGCACGACATAAAGTAAGAAGAAGAGAAACATTTCCTAAAATATCTCATAGCCTCTTACTCATAGTTGTATTGCATAACACAACCATGAATTAGACTCTAATTAATGCAATGTGTTGGATACTGAGGAACATTAACAACCTAGTTCTCTAATACCAAGTTTTTCATGACCGAAGCCTAGGGCCTAGACGTGAGACAGTGAATGGGGTACGTGAAGAGACCCCAATCAAGCGTCTTAACATATCATTACACATCCTTTGTTGCGGAAGCAATGAAACAACAATAAGAGATAGTAAAGAGGGTATACAGGGCTAAGGGACATCCTTTATATCACCAAGCATCAAAAGAGTCAAAGGGTGTCAAGATTATGGCATCATTACAAAACTTGTCCAACAATATCTATAAACATAGAACTTAGCGGGGGACAAGACAACTAACCGAGCTCACCCTCATAGTCAAACCATAATTGGACAATAGATGAACATATAACAATATTTCATGCATGAGTGATACTTGAAGTAAACATGCTTACATATAGAACATATTACATGTGTAGGAATAGAACATCATCATAGACCAAACAACTTAGTAATTGGAATCTAAGGTAGACCACCCCTTAGAAGTGATTGAGGAATCAACCCCTTAATTGCTTGATGGACATGACCACCCTCCATCGAAAGTGATTGAGGTATTAACCCCTTAATAGGTTGATGGTTTACCACCCTATCTGAGGCGATTGAGGTATCAACCCGTCAATTGGTTGACAAATATGACCACCCTCTGTGGGGACGAAATTGAGGTATCAACCCCTCAATTGGTTGATAGCTTACCACCCCTATCTAAGGTGATTGAGACATTACCCCTTAATTCGCTATGGTCAACTCACAATACTATAGATACTTCTAATGAAATCAACACATACATATCATCCTTTTATCATCATGAAGTCATTTAACTTATATGTCAAGCATTAGGCGTTCAACAACTCAGGATATATTAACTGGACATTTTATCAAACACTTGGTGGGTGTGCAATGCCAGTGTAAAATCATTTAATTCAATAGTCAAATTATTTAAGTAAATTCAATGTAAATCCACCCACCAACACTTGGTAATACCCTCATGCAATATACATAAAAACCCTTCATCAAATCTCAAGATAGATCTAAGATTCATAGCTCAAAACATGCATAAACGGTCACACTTTTACAAAATCCCAACATAGTTCATAGTCAAATTCATAATAAAATACCTATAAGTAAAATGTACTTAGAAAAATATAATTTAGGTAAAAATGAAGCTCAAGCACCATGGGTGAAAGGACCCAATGGTTGAAACCCATATACTTTAGCATTAGAGAATCACTTGATGAAGATTGGAAATGGGGACTTGAAGCTTGAGTGAAATTCTTATGATCCAGATGAATTTTGGCATTTGAATATTGAGTGAAATATTTGTCTAAGTGTTTGAGAAGGTATTGGGGAATGACTTGTATGATATAAAGGTGAAATATGGCTAGGTATAGGTATTTTCACGCATAGGAAGACATAGGCCCAAGACCCAAGAACCTTGGACAGAGCAACATAAAATAGTCAAAAAATATACATTTGCACTCCTTGGCCGCATCGCGCCAGAGGAGCGCAGAACTCATTGGAAATTGATTTTTGGAAAATTGAAATTATGATTCGATTGCTCTAAAATTGGAGTTTGACCTATTCTATACTCAATTTTACCCCTTGATCAAGAATATGCAGTCGAATTTTTGATAGTATGCATGATTTTTGAGATATATAGAAATTATGATTTCAGGCAATTCCGAGACATATTTTCGGGCATTTTTTGGGGGTTATTTCAATAATTTATTTGATCAGTTGAATGATGCTAGTCACTTACCAAAGATAATCTTTGTTTTGATTATTATCTATTGATGGTAAGGGAATGTGATTGTCCTAAGACAGTTTTCTAGAATAGATATGTTCACTTTAAATTTATGGTGAGGTCTTTTGGGTTGACCTATATCTTGGTGGCGTTTATGGATCTCATGAACTAGGTGTTCAAGTCCTTTATTGATACTTTTATGGATGTTTTCATTAATGATATTCTGATATATTCTCGGAGTGAGCTAGAGCATATGGACCATTTGAGGTTGGTTCATTAAACTTTTAGGGACAAATAGCTATTTGCAATGTTTAGTAAATGTGGATTTTTGATGCATGAGGTAGCCTTCAGTGGCCATGTGGTATCCTGTGATGCACCTAGTTTGGTATGAATTCATGAAAGTTTGAGGGCTCATTCATCAAATGAAAGGGAAGGTGCTATGTATTAAGGATGCTTCAAAGAAGACTGAAGCAGTGATGAATTGGCATCGACTATTATCTCCTTCTAATATTTTTTATTTCCTTAGGTTGGCTAATTGTTATCAGATGATTATTTTAGGTTTTTTCTTCCACTGATTAACCTTTAAATAAGTTGACTTAAAAGAAGGCAAAATTTCAAAGGTTAGATGAATGTAAGAAAAGCTTTAAGAATTTGATCTATTGTCTTACATTGGCTCTTATTTTGATAGTACTGCATTGTTTAGATGAGTTTTTGGTGTATTGTGATCCTTATAATAGTTGGGGTTGTGTTCCAATGCAACATAGCAAGTTCATAGCATATGGATCTAAATAGACAAAGGTGTTGTGAAGAATTATCTAACCTAAATTCATGAATTAGCAGTTCTGGTGTTTGCTTTGAAGATTTGGTGACATTATCTTTGTAAGGTTCATGTTGATATATTCATTGATCACAAGATTCGCAACATGTCGTCACCTAATGAAACCTAAACTTGAGGCAAAGGAGATGGTTGGAACTTCGTAAGGACTATGACATTGAGTGTGTAATACTATTAAGGCAGGACAAATGTTATAGCTAATACTCTTTGTAGTCTATCTATGGGTAGCATTGTTCATGTTGATGAGGCCAAGAAGGAGTTGATGAAGGATGTACACTATTTGGCAAGATTGGGTGTTAAATTGGGTTATTCTAATGATGTTGGTATTCATGTTCATAATAGGGATAAATCTCCTTTAGTTGAAGATTCTAAAGCAAAACAGGACTTGAACCTATAATTTGTTGAATTGATGAAGTTGGTTTCTACAAAGAAGATACAGGTTTTATAACAAGGAGGAGATGGTGTACTTCGGTACCAAGATCTATTGTGTGCTCCAAATGTTGATTGTCTAAGGGAAATGATCTTGCAAGAAGCCTATAACTTTCTATATTATATACATTCGGGATCAACCAAAACATATCTAAAATTGTAATAGGTGTGTTGGTGGAATGCTATGAAGAAGTGTATAGACAAGTTTGCATTTGAATGTCCTAATTGCAAACAAGTAAAAGGTGGAACATCAAAGGCCCAGTGGCTTGGCCAAAGATATTGAGGTTTTTAATTTAAAGTGGAAAGATGTCAACATAGATTTTGTGATAGGTTTGCCCCACACCCATAAGCATGATAACACTATCGCGGTGATCATCGATATAATAAATAACTGAGGTCATTTCCCATCGGTTAGGACTACTTTCTATTTTGAAGATTATGCCAAGTTGTACATCTTAGAGTTGGTTAGATTGTAGGGTGTGCCATCATCCATCCTATTTGATCATGGTACTCAATTAACTTCTCACTTTTAAAGGTTGTTCAAGAAAAGACACAGTACTAGGGTGAAATTGAGTAATGCATTCCATCCTTGAAAAGTTGGATAAGCTAAAAGGATAATCCAAACCTTTGAGGACATATTGAAGGATTGTGTGTTGGTGTTCAAGGATAATCGGGCTGACCATCTGCCTCTTATTAAGTACTCCTACAAAAATGGTTATCATGCTAGCTTTGAGATAGCACTGGTCGAATCCTTATATGGGAAATGGTATAGATCCCTAGCGGGTTTATTTGAAATAGGTAAGATGACATTAATTGGCCATCATTTGGTGTTAGATGCCTTAGAGAAGGTGAAGTATATATTTGGGAAAAGAAATTATAGAAAAAATTAGTAATGTGGCTTTCACTAGGAAGTTGCTCAAAGTTGTTGATCTGGTCTTTCAACTTGAGCATCTTCGATCTAGGGAAGTACCTCTCCATAAAGGCCTTTTACAAATCTGGTAAGCTGGTGATCGAACTCTGTAGGGGCATAGATAGCCATAATGATGCATTGCCAGTCAAAGACAATGGGAAGACATGAAGTCCCACAGCATCCATAGACAGATTATGTGTTTCCATCACACTCTGGCAGAATAATGTAGCATTGTGTAGGTGGCTGTCAAGATCCTCCGATGGTAAGCCAACAAATGGCCCACATTTTTGTAGCATCTGAAGCAACCCACTTGACACTACAAACTTTATGTCAGCTAGTAGTGGTGGCAACACAATAGCTCTAGTCATCTTTATAGAAATAAGATTCAGTCAATATTTATTACCCTGATAAGCATTGGCATTAAATTCCTATGGTTATGGAGCAATGTCCTCCAGAGGAGGGGGGTTCTCATGATCACCATTCTCATTCTCGTTCTTATTCAAAGCTACATAGGCCGCATTATTTATATTATCTTTCACCATACTTCTAAATGTTTTGTGGGTCACTGGGTCAAATGGATTTAAGGGTCTACCTCAAATTTGGTGTACACTACACTTACACCTTGCAAAGGAAACAAAAACAACAAAAAAAAATGTAAAATATGGGAAATAAGGATTAATACCTAAATCACTATAAATGAACTAAGTCTAACTGTATTCCCTAGAAATGGCACAAAAATCTTGATGTCGTCGAAGTTACACCTCATTTTTTAGGATTAAGCGATCATTGTCAAGAAATAAAATCTAACCAAGGTTAGCATCGAACCCATGAGAATAAAAAGACTTAAGAGAATTTAATTATCGCAGTTTGAGTAATTAACTGACTTACTTCCCTAAAGGGGGATTTGCAATAATCATTGGAAAAGAAAACCTAACTATCACATGTGTGTAATCAATATCGAGAGAAACAAGAGAATTGTGTTCCTCATGATTTCCTAACTTAGTATCATCGAATTATGATGAGTCATAAAAATACAACTCTTGTAGTACTTTAAATGAAGGATTTTTGCGCATTCTCAAGCAAAGTTGTTGGTTTGATGTATGTTTTTGTTATTTTTGAGGAAGCTAGTTATAACATGCAGCAATGGTTGAAGTACGAGGCAATGAATGAAAAAAGAGCTCAAGCATTGGCATATAGAGGCCTCCACGGCCCGTTAGCATCACATGGACCATGAGAGGCAACATGGACTAGGCCATGGAGAATGAAACAAAGATTGAAACCAAGTGAAGGACCACGGGTTCCTTCACGGCTCGTGTGTTGCTACATGGACTTTGAGGCCTGCCGTGGCTTCACACTTGGCATAACAAATGATGGGTGAAGTCATGGTAAGGAGCTAGAGGAAAAAAAATGAAGTACAGTCCTTTTCATGGACCATGGGAGTTGACACAAGCCGTATTGCATGCCATCAAGTTCATATGAAGCTAAGGGATCATAGTCAAAAAAGAGAAACATCGTGCAAATGTAGAGAGATCGGGCCCATCATGGGCCGTATGGCCAACCACAGAATATGAAGCGGGCCATGATGCTAAGTAGTGAGCTGATCAGAATGGAAAAGTATGATGGCAAGGGTCACAAGCCAGTACACGGTTCGTGAACCCTCACACGAACTGTGCCAGTGAATGTGAGACAGTGAGGCAAAATGAAGGCCAAGGGTTAACTAACGGACCATTTCACGATCCATTCAGACCCTCACGGGTCATGTAGTTGCCCGTACCCATGTCAATGCCTATTTTAGCTATTTTAAGTTGGTTTAGGTTTTTCCTTATATATATATACACATATTATTTTTATTCTATTTTTATTTGTCTTTGACTTCTTGAGAGAAAGAATGACTAAAGCACTATTTTGAGTTTATTTTCCATTGAATTCTTGGATCGTAATTATCTCTTTTGAGATTGTAATCCATTGATTTATTACTGCATCAATAGCAAGTTCTTCATAGTGAATTTATTATATTGTTGTGGGCTATTTTTCTCGAATATGTTAGGCTAAACCCACAACTAGGGTTGTGGGAACCATAAGAAATCAATTAGATAGATGAATTGAGGTCGTATGTCGGGATTGATTATCATATATATCGTAGCATTCTTCGTGTTAACTTCTCCCTTAATGAGCTGACATATTAGGGTAACCATATGTTTGTTACATGCCCGAAGGTGATGTAGTGACTAGGAAAAGAATTATATGACAAAAATTTGAGCTTTTTAACCTAGTCTAAGTACTTGAGAAAGAAGGTGAGAGTATTCTGGGGTCCATAACAAGGGTTAAAAAGTATACATTTTGAGATCAGAAGGTGATGAATGAAATGTATCTAAGAAGGACAGAAAGGTGAATTAGGTATTACATAACTTATTGACCTTATATCCATAATTATGAATTGTTTCACTACATAAATTTAGCTATTGTATTAGACGTCATGGGGATCACAATCCTATATTATCATTAATTATTTGAAATCTAGTGTCACTACACCTTTTTATTGCTTCATTTTAATAATTTAGTTTGCAAAAATGAAAAAAATCACATTTAATTTATTCCACTTTTGTTTTGGGAATAGATATTACATCTGGAAAAGAGTGCTAATAGATTTATTCTCACGCATTCCCTGTGGGATCGATCTCAACTCTTGTTGAGTTCTATATTTGATCAACGACCGCTTTAAAATTCCATTTGGAGTGTAAATTTGGGCGTATCAAATAACCTAGTTCTTTTCTATTATGTAGCCAACGAGACGGTAAGTGAATTCCACCAAACCCTTTGGTAAAAGGTGAGAGGCATATTTCACTATATGACTTGGCCAATCTCCATAGTGTGCATTACTAACCCGTACCTATTAGTCAATGTACAACCTCCCCTTATCCTAGTTTAGTTGTTTAGACGAGAATAAATCAATTGGATCCTGTAAATTAATCTCTTTTCCTATTTATTACTACATTGGTCCAGTCAGTAATACTAGGCGGGTTCTAATGTTGGCCACCACTAGAAAATATGCAAAACAAAGAGAGCTAATTAATAAATGCATGTACACTTTCCAAGAATTATGAATTAACTGGTTTTACCTTGTTAGTTCTTCATGGTTCTCACAACCCTTGTTGTGGATTTAGCTACTCATACTTTGTGTATATGCAACACTTATAAATTGGAATAAAATAATAAAGCACTTACACAATTGAATTAAGAACAAACAAATTTATCTTCAAACAAAATCAAAAGATGAAATAAAAGTACAGGTGTTCTCAATACTCTGTAATATAATCTCACTATTTTTCTCTCCCTAATTACTAAGTTTCCTATGTACTATGCAAAAACATATGAAAAATAAGCTAAAAAACCTATTTACAATATTTAAAATACATATCCTAAACAAAATAGGATAGTTGGGTCGGCATACCTCACGAATAGGTTTACTGGCCGTATTGCATTCTATGACCCATAATTGGGATCTTGTATAGAGCTATTAGAAAACCTGAGTTCATGTCTATGATATCCTATCTACGACCCATAAATTGTTTACAACCCTTAGGAGGGTTTCATCTAACTAATTTTCCAAAAGTCCCGATCTCTGACCATCGGGGCACTAGCCATGTTCTACAACTCATAAATCATTCCATAATCCATCTGTATATTCATAGAATCAACTTTACAAAATTAGCCCCTCACTAGATTTTTCCACGAAACCCACTTCATGACCCATAGAATGAACTACGACCCATAAAGTATTTCATACAACATCAAATATTAGAAACTTGTGTATTTCTCCCCAAAATCAAGGTCAACCCTGGAATCCATCAAATATAACACAAAAATACATAAAACCAACTAACATCATATTGAGAACATATAAATTTCATGTTTTAAGCATAAAAAATATTGTATTTTGAGAGCACATCATGAATCCCAAATCTCTTTTCATCTATGTTCATTAACTTTAAAGTATGATTCTCATGATTTGATTTCAAAATGCTGTAATTATGATAAGCATTTTATTCAAATAATGATTGAAATATGAATTATGTTTTATCCTGTTAGATGATATAGTTGTCATGAGATTTAAACTTATATGACTTGATGAACTATGAAATCAAGCATGTGTAACCTTAATTTCAATTCAAATGATTTTCAATGCATAGATTATATATAATTCAATCTAATTATCTTGGTTTACACTTGAATTTCATGTACACATCCTTTACTCTAACTTCCCATTATTTCAACTTTACTCCTGTAAATTGATCAGTTTTAGGCATTAGTTAGGAAGAAAACAAAAAATATCTTGATGAACTTATCAGTATTTAGGCATCAATTGCTATTTTTAAGTGAACTAATATTTGTAAAAGTAAAGTTTTCTTGTTTGTTATCTGTGACTACTATATCGTTTATCATACTTGGCTGTATCAATTCCTTAATTAACATATAATAAAGTGTGTTGATGTGATATTCAGGAACGTCACTTTATATTAAGATGTTTGACTGTTGATATATTAAGATGCTCTGTTAATATATGTGTAGCTTATCATCATTTAGAAGTTCTACTATGAATAAAATCACTTGTGTAGGAAAACAGTTGTGTCATTTTGAGTATAGTATAAAATCTCTTCTTTGAACTATTCAAAATTAGCAATTACATAGATGCTCCGTATATATATAGGCGCATTGCTTCTATTAATTGCTAGACTATCTATTAATACATTAAGACTTTTATTAATATTTTCCATTCTGAGTCATAATATCTATCTTATTGAGAATTTGCACTATCAAGGTCTCAAAAAAGTCCTAGTTATTTTCATTAGATAGTTTTTGAAATTTTGAACCTTAAATAGTTGTTCTATTCAAGTTAAGGTTAAGGGACCAGATGCTAAACTAGACTTTTTCAAAATTTATGCTAAAATGTATGATCTGTTGGGAGTTTGTGCTTAAAAGTTTATGCATTGGTATTATATTAAGGACCATCACTATTACATTAAGATGTGTACCTACTAATAGATTAAGTATCTAATCTGCTCTGTTTCTGTTAATACAAAACACATCTTTTAATGTCTTTACTGTACAATGAATAACACAATGGCGCTAATGAGTACCTATTAATACATTAAGTACCTAATGAGAGGACAACTGTCTATACAAAGAAAAAAGGAAAGCATAAATAAGGGAGACTCTCCCATTAGAAGCTTTAATGTATGCCTGATTATTAGTACCTCACCCATAGCTGTTGCATAAGCAAATATAAAAAAATAGATTATGTCTAGCTTCATTAGAAAGTTGATGCTTGAAAAAATTAAGTTGAATAGCATTTTTAGTATGACTTTTTATGTCACTGTATGTGTTATTGCCTCTGAAAAAATAAAACTTATTGGTGATGTAATGAATGCTATTGCATATCTATCCAATAAGCCAAGGCGTAACAGGACAAAAACATAGGTATTTGATATGAGGATTGTATAGAGGCATTTGAGCTTTCAAGGCAAGAAGTGTTGTTTGATCAATACTGATCAAGCAGCACTTCTTGCCTTGAAAACTCAAATATTCCTATACAATTCTCATACATAATGGATCTTACTGTATCCCTATAGAACTGTCGAAAGATTCAACAGCAACAAAAATATAAAAAAGATTTAAGGTGATCTTTTAATCCTTTTCAACTTCTTGCTTCTAAAGATAGGCATACCCCAATTTTCAAGATCAAAATAAGCTATTGAATTTTTGTGAAGTTTTTATGCAACAAAGTCAGGAATAGGAGCAATGATTGTATGGCTATGTTAAGCTAAAAAATCATCAGTGAAGTTTGCCTCCCTATAATTATGACTATATTAGAAGAACTTAAACTGGTTGATCATATTATGTATCTAGTGAAGAAGCTGCTCCGTAAGCCATGGAAAAGCAATTGACACTGAATCTAGTTAACCGCCAGTTTAGAATCTATTTCAAAAAACACTTTTCTATGACCTTGTTACAGACACAAATGTAATCAAAATAGAGCAACATCTAATTTAGCTTGATTGATGGTACCCAAGCAATAGGTGTCTCTAGTCCCTTTTATCTCATAGAATAGAGATAGCAACATCAAGTCCAAACTAGTTCCTTTAGTTAAGACTTGGTGTCTCTAGCACTAGTAAGTTTCAGATTTTTTGAGTACTGCATTTCAATAAAAAGAGAGCAACTGTAGTTAACTAAGCTGTATTTCCATCAAAAAAGAGAGCAACTTATATTTTTTGAGTAGCTGAAGAATAGATTCAACCAAATACAAGAGGAGCAACTTGTCTGGGACAACATTCCCACTGCAGTGTCCCCAATTCCCAGTAAGGTGCAGAAAAACTGGACAAGATCAAGAATGATAATTGATTTTAGCAAAGCCTTATCTTAGGATAGCCTTTAATGTATTTACCCATGTTTTTTAAGGCGCTCTCCTTTGCACCTGAGAAAAGAGGTGAGGCAAGGCGATGGCATGTTGCCTTTTACAATCATGGTGAGGTGCTTTTACAAATGGTGACATAAGGTGAGGAAAAGGCCAGAGGTGAAAGGCAAGGCAAAGCACATAAGTGTCACCTTTTTGAATTTTTTTTAAAAGAACTAATTTAATGATTTAAAAAAATATGGATTTAATAAGAGGCATGACTCTCTTTTCTCTTCACTTTCTGCCTTCTGCGATTTTTTCAGTCTTCTCCAACTAGTGATGCATCTTCAAGTTGAGGTAAATTATGAGTTCACTTTTAGTTCTTTGTTTCTTCTTCTTCTTTGTTCTTTGTTCTTTGTTCCATCTTCTTCCTTTCTTCTTCTCTAGTTCCTGACTTCTGGAGGCAACGATTGGTTTTTTTTCCTTCTTTAGTTCTTATCTTCTTCTTTCTTCTTCAGCAATTCAGTTCTTCGCCAGAGTCTAGTCAGCCAATTGCTCTATGTTATGAACTAAGCCTGTATTTACCAATCTCTAGACAAGATCAGGAATAATAATTGTTCTTAGCATAGCTTGATCTAAGCATAACCTTTAAAGTATTTACCAATCCCTAGTTAATTCCCATGATAAAGTTTTAGACTTTGTTGGTCCCTAATCTTAGCATAGCCTTTAATATATTGGTCATCCATTAGATGTTCCAATTAATATTCTGCCTCCAAATAATGTTAGTAGCGCTAAAGGAGGACGTTGGTGCACTAAACTCATTGTTGTGGTGGCCGCCATACTATGGCATGTGTAGAGTGGTAGACATTTGACTCTACTGAGTAGCAACTTCAAAATTATCTATTTTAAGACTGAATTTAGGTAGGTATTTGATTCAATGTCGTTACTGTTATATGAGGTGGTTATACTATATTATTATTGTGCAGTCTATGCTACTGAATTTAAAAGTTTTAGATAGGCGATTACTGTTCCCCTTCTGGGAACTTAGTACTATCTGCTTCTGTTAATCTATTGGTACTATGTTGTGAAAATAAAACTAGCCTACATATGTTCTTCTGGTTAGGTCACCCAACCTTTCATGTTTGGCTTTGACTTGTTGACAACTATGGCAACTGGAAACAAACTTGGCAATGTCCCTCTTCATGCCTCCACACCAATACACATCTCTCAAGTCTCTATACATTTTGTAGAACCAGGGTGGATAGAATAAGAAGAATAGTGGACCTCATCAAGGATCTTCTCCCTCAAACCATCAACCATCAACGCAAGACATACACAACCTACCTTGGTACCTAAGGGCCCCATCTCCCCCTCGGAAGTAAACCTCTACTTTACTACACAAGGCACGTACAACCTACGATGGTACCAAAGGGCACTATCTCCCCCTTGGGAGAAAACCTCTACTTTACCTTCTTTCACCAAGGCCTTCAATTCAAGCAAGGAGGAGTCAAGATCTTATTTTGCTATCACCTTATCAACCAATGAAAACTTAGAGCCATTAACGACAAACCACACCATCATCACCAAACTCCTACAACCTAACCCCCAATCTAGCCAATCGATAAACCTCCCTAGCCATCTCCCTACCATCATCAACATGGGCTAAGCTAACTGCAGACATGCTACTCAAGGCATCTGCTACCACATTTGCGTTACCCAGATTATAGTGCACACTCCTATCATAGTCTTTAAGAAGTTCTAACCATCTCCTTTTCCTCAAGTTGAGATCCTTTTTAGTGAATACATATTGGAGGCTCGTATGATCGATGAACACATCCTTATGCACCCCATACAAGCAATGTTGCCAAATCTTTAATGCAAAAACAATGGCAGTGAACTTTAGATCATGGGTAGGGTAGTTCCTTTCATGTACCTTTAGTTGTCCAGAAGCATAAGCTATAACCTTACCATTTTGCATCAACACACAACCCAAACCAAGCTGGAAAGCATCATAATACATCACAAATCCCTCAAGCCCATCCAGTAATGACAATATAGGAGCGAACACAAGCTTTTCTTTCAATGTTTGGAATCTCCTCTCACACTCATCGGTCCACACAACTTTAACCTTCTTTTGTGTCAATTTGTCATAGGAGAAGCAATGGAGAAGAAACCATTCACAAACTTTCTATAATGACCTGCTAGGCCCAAGAAGCTACTAATATCTGATGGGGTCAATGGTCTAGGCCAATTTCTAATCATATTGTTTTTCCTAGGATCCACTTTTATACGATCCCCCGACCCCACATAACCCAAGAATGCAACCTCCTTCAACCAAAATTCATACTTATTATATTTAGCATACAATTTCTCCTCCTTCAATCTTTGCAACACCATCCTCAAGTGCCCCATATGTTCCTTCCTACTATGTAATAGATCAAAATATCATCAATGAAGACTACAACAAAGGAATCAAGGTAAGGTTTGAAGACCCTATTCATTAGGCCCAAGAAGGTAACCAGTGTATTGGTCAACCCAAATGATGTCACAACAAACTCATAATGCCTATATCTTGTTTGAAAGGATGTCTTAGGAGTATCACACTCCCTTACCCTCGCTTGATGATACATGGAACAAAGATCAATCTTAGAGAAGAAGCTAAACCCTTGAAATTGGTCAAACAAATCATCAATCCTTGGAAGAGGATACCTATTCTTGATGGTAACCCTATCGAGGTGCTGGTAATCAATGCACATTCTAAGTGACCCATCCTTCTTCTTTACAAACAACACCAAGGCACCCCAGGTAAACGGCTAGGCCTAATAAAACCCTTTTCCAACAAATCTTTCAATTGCTCCTTTAACTCTTTCAACTTCGCCGGGGCCATACAGTTAGGGGGAATGGAGATAGGATGAGTATCAAGAAGGAGTTCCATACCAAAATCTATCTCCCTTTCGGGAGGGACACTGGGAAGGTCATTTGGGAAGACATGAAGAAACTTGTTTATGACCAGAACTGACTCAATTGAAGGGACTTTGGACTCCACATCTTTAACCCTCACAACATCATACAAACGCCCCATAGAAACCAACTTATGGGCTTTAAGTATAAAATGAATCAACCCTTGACCACCACATCTTGACTTTCCCATTAAAGGATGGGTTCATTAGGGAATTAAAACTTAACCCTACAAGTTGTACAATCAATAGAAGCATAGTAAGCATGCAACCAATCCATCCCAAGAATAACATCAAAATCTACCATCTGCAATTCAACAAGATCACAAGGCAACAACTTATGCAAAATGCAAATAGGATAAATTCTATTAACTTTCCTAGAACAATAGAGGCACCAGTAGAAGTAGATACTTCATATGACTCATGCAATAACTTGGTGAAAATATGAAACTTTTTAGCAACAAAGGGATAACAAAGGAAAGAGTGGCACTATATTCAATCAAAGCATATACATCACAGTCAAATATTTTCATCATACCAGTAAAAACATTGGGAATCTCACCAACCCCTTGCCTCTCATATAGTGCATAAAATTTATTGTGCCTTAGGGCACCACCCTGAGGACTACCTCTACCCAATGAAATAATATTTGCACCTTGGCCCTTGCCATAGTTTCTTGGACAATCTATCATCTTGTGACCAAGTTCCCCACATTCATAGCATGCATTAGAACCTTTCAAACATGGGCCTCCCTGGCTTCTTTCACATTTAGGGTACATATCAATAGAAGCCACCCCAGCAACATCTTGAGGCCTCTGGAAATCATTCTCAAACCCCCTATTAGTAGCATGAGAAGGCCCTTGGTCTTGACAAAATTTAGCAACCTTTTGGAATTTAACCTCAAATTGGGCCCTCTTGGCCTTATGCCCCCTTTTCTTCCTCAATTTCTCCTCCTCTATTTGCTCAGCATAGGTCATCAACCTAGACAAGTCCATGTCACTAATTATCTTGGTGGACAGATGTTCTTCAATTACCAAGTCGGAGACCCCTATCACGAACTTAGTCATCCAAGATTTAGGATCGGCCACCAAGTTAGGAGCATAACTTGAAAGTTCATTAAACTTGAGTGCATACTCCCTCACACTCATAGCACCTTATTTCAAGTTCATAAACTCTACTATCTTAGCTTCCCTATGCTCAAGAGGGAAAAACCGATTAAGGAAAGCTAATTTGAACTTTTCCCAAAGCACCACAGCACCAATTCCCTTTACACCCTTCCATTGATCATACCATATTTGGGCTACCTCTTTGAGTTGGTATGCAACCAACTCCACCTTTTCATTCAACCTAACACCCATGATATTCAAAATCTTGTAGACCTAATCAACGAACTCTTGTGGATTTTCATCCACCTTTGACCCATAGAATACTAGAAGATTCATCCTCATGAAGTCTCTTATCCCCTGGGGTACTAGTATGAGGGGCTTGGGCCCCTTGATTGACTTGGTTAGCCACTACTTGGGCAAGCATAGTGAAGCATCCTAGAGCTCACCATTGGTAGGTTGCTTCTCGAGAGTTTGGGCCTGTCTACCTCTAGTGTTCGACATGATCTAGCATAGCAAAGAACAATTGTTAGGGGAAAAATCTCACTATAACTCTATAACATGACGTAGAACATAAAAAAGGGAAAGATTTCCTAAATGACTCATAGCCTCCTACTCATAGTCATGGCGAGCTTCACAACCATGAATAGGACTCTAATCGCAGTGTGTTGGACTCCGAGGATCTATCAACCTAGTGCTCTAATACCAAGTTTTTCACAACCCAATCCTAGGGCCTAGATGTGACACGGCGAAAGTAGAACCCGAAGGAATCCCAAAAAAGCCTCTTAGCTTATCATTACACATCATTAGTCGCAAAAGCATATAAAACATTAAAGAACAAGAAAAGGGACAAAAGGGCTAAGGGAAAAACTTTCTAAATATCATAGTCAAGAGACAAGAGTCAAACTCATATCATAGATACATAGCATGTCCAACAACAACCTCTACTACATAGATAAGTGTAGGGGCCAAGATAAAGCAACCAGGCTCACCTTCATAGTCAAATAGAACATAAAGGAGAGTGTCTCAATACATAACAAGAGAGTGCATACTAAGGTACCCGAAGTGGAGGACTCACTAACTAGCTTGAGTATCACCGAACTAGCCACGTGGAGGAGGATGATTAACTTGGGCTCTGGTTCCTACATGGTGATATCATGTAGGTAAGAGTATGCGTTAGTACATTTGAATGTACTAAGTACGTAGGATGCAATGGAACAATAGATAGGCATCATAATAAAAATGCATAATAATAGGCAATGGGTATAAGATAATAATATTGTGTGTGTGATCAATGCTTAAGTAAAACATGCTTAAGTAACTAATAGTCATATAGGATATCATATGTATAGATGAGACCAAGCTATATTTATAAGGTAAAAACCCCTTGGTGGTTTTGTGGTACAAACCACTCACATGGTTGATGATAATCACATCTTATCACCACGATGATGAAGTACAAACCCCTTACATGGTTGATGAGTATAAACACCCACCTTGGTTACTCGGGCTCTTATCACACTGGATTTAGTATGGTCTAATGCAACACTTTATATAGAATTCATCATATACATAAGCTTATTTCATTATCATATAGTCATTCATATCATATCTCATACTTTGGACCTTCAACTCCTCAAGAATCCACATCCGGACATTTTATCAACCACTTAGAGGGCGTGTAATGCTAGTATAAAACCATGAAATATAGAGATGAAATTATGCAAGAAAATTCATTGTAAAACCATCAATCAACATGTTGTAACAGCTGAAAGTAATGTACATCAAATCTTACAATTGATCCAAGATTTATAGCTCAAAATATAGCAAAATAGTCATAATTTTACATAGCTTTAACATAGTCTGAAGTGAATTCTATAATATGCAAGACCTATTTGTAAATCATTTTTAAATTATGCAATTTGAGTAAAAGGAGGCTTGGGTATCATGGGTGAAGGAACCCATAAAAGAAACCCACATACCTTAGCTTAGAGATGAATTTGGTGAAGATTGGAGATGGAGACTTGAAGCTTGAAGAAGAACCTTGAAGGAGAAACTTAGCTTGGAATGAGGGTTTGGGACTTGAATTTAGGAGTAAAAATATAGCTAACTGTTTGATTGAGTATTGCAGAATATTTTGGGCCATATGAAGGTGAAATTTTGCTAAGTATGGGTAAAACACATTTGGGAACACTTAGGCCCAAGACATGAAAGTCATGAGCCGAGTAAAAAAAACACAGTCCACTTTTGTATTTGGCGTGTCGTGACAACGACGCACATTTTTCAATTGAAATTTCGTAATTGTTAATCTTTCGCTCATAAAATGGGGTTAGACACTTTTTTACCTAATTTGGACCCCCTGAACATGAATATGAAGTTGGATTTTAGAAATAGCAAACGAATTTTGAGGTATATGGAATTTAATATTCTGGGCATTCCAAGGCACATTTTTAGGCACTTTTGGGGGTCGTTTCCCTTTCTTACAAATAGCATAGAGGCACTCAATTTGCCTTGGAATGCCCGTAATAGCACCAAGGCACTCCATATAGACCAACTAGGATGGATGAAACCCTTCTCTATCAGATCTCTTAGTTGTTCTGTCAACTCGTTCAATTATGAGGGCGCCATTCTATACGGAGGGATTAAGATGGGTTGAGTATTAGGTAAGAGGTCTATATAAAAGTCCCTCACTCTTTATGGAGAGACACTCAATAGCTTATCAGGGAAGATATCAGAGAATTCACTAACAAGAAGGACCGACTCATGAGAGGGAACTTTGGAAGAGATATCTTTGCCCCTCACCAAGTTGTAGATATACCCATTCGAAATCATCTTGGGGGCTTTGACAAAAGTAATGAACCGACCTTTACACAAAGAACGACAATGCTACCTTTCAAGAACTGGCTTATTAGGGAATTGAAATTTGATCATAGAGGTTCTATAATCAATAGAGGCATAAGAAGCATACAACCAATCCATCCGAAAAATTACATCAAAGTTTACCATGGAGAGCTCAACAAAATCGCATGGGATTACTTCATGCAGAATCGGAACAAGACAACTCCTATTGACTCTTCAGGGTATGATAGATTCATCCACAGGGTTACTCACCTTAAAAGGCTTGTGGAGCACTTTAGGATATGCATGAAACTTTTATGCAAAGAATGGGGCTACAAAAGACAAGTTCTCAGAGTTGCTCCTCTTCAATTTGTTTGGCATATGTCATTAGGTGGGAAATATCCATCTCTTTGAGAAACATCACCATCTTGCATTCTTTGCAGAATAACTTGGAGACATTAGAAATGAACTTGCTCATTCAAGCCCTGGATCTGCCACTATTAACGGAGCATACATAGATAATTAGGTAAACATAAGGGCATATTCCCTCATAGTCATACCTTCTTGCTTCAAGATGATGGACTCACGAGCCTTCGCCTCCCTAAGCTCACTGGGGAAGAGCCAGTCTAGGAAGGTACACTTGAATTCCGCCCAACAAATGGGACCAGCTTCTTAACTTATCTCATCAACTCACTACTCATACCAAACCTTACTGACTCTCTTAAGATGGTAAGCCACCAACTTGGCTTTGACCTTTGATGACACAACCACCACCGCTAAAACCTAGTAGGCTTCTTCTATAAATTTCATAAGGTCTTCTTCCAGCTTTGACCTATGAATTTCAATGGGTTCATTTGCATTAAGTCATAGACTCTAGCTGCTATGATAGGCACTTTGGGAGGTACTATTGTTGATCTATTGGCTTAGTTAGCCAATGCTTGGTCTAACAACATGAAAGTTTCTCTAAACACAACATGAGACACTCTCTTGTCTTGCTGGAGTTGAGGGACTTCTTGGTCCAGGGTGCCTCATTAGTGGGGAACTCTTCAAGCCGGCATAATCTAAAAAGAAGAAAAATCTCATCATTAGTTAGCAGAAAATCTTACTCAACTCAATGGCATGACATTAAATAAGAAATAAGGGAAAACATTTCTAAACTATGGTATATCCTCTCATTCAAGATAATGGTACACTTCACAACCATTAATGATAATTTCTGCAATGGGGTATGTATGGATATCCAAAGAATTTTTTAAAACCTTGTGCTCTGATACCAAGTTTGTAATGACCAAAGCTAGGTGTCTAGTCATCACACAACAAATAAAGATTCTAAAAGCACCTTATGCAAGCCATCTAAGCAGCTCAAGCATTTATAGGTAATATACAACACATAGTACATAAAGAAATCATAAGGGAAATGGGACTATGGGCTTGACTACTAGCGAATGGCCTTGACAAGATACGACTTGCATCCTCCTCTCTTTCTTGAAAAGAATTTGCTCTCAAATTTAGTGCTTTATCATCTTCAAGAGTTTCAAAAGGGGACAATCTATACACATTGAAAATGTTGTGGAATTGATATTCCGAGGGAAGGTCAACCCTGAAGTCATTGTCATTGAGCACCTCAAGCACCTCAACCATACTATGAATGGGTTTTGTCTATTGAGACTTTGCATGTTTTGAACTATGAAACTATGATCTATTATGAGATTTGATGATGAATTTCAAGGTATTCTATATGAGGGTTTTACTATATCTTGGTGGGTTGATTTGCATTGTGTTTTCTCATATTATTACACTCTTGAATTCCATGATTTTGAACACATATTATACAACGACCATGTTTTTGATAAAATATCTTGACAAGGATTCTTAGAGTTATTGATGATCTATTGCATTATTTATGGGTCAAGTGACTTTATGATAATTTTGGCCTTTCAAAAATATATTGAATTCATGAAAATGTCTATGATTTTTAAATGCCGAATTAAGTCCTTTTTCAAAGATTTTACCTCTTATGGACCTTTGATGTTAATGCAAAGGTAATGTTTGTTTATGATTTATTCTTATGTTTTAAAGTTAGGCTCACCATTAAAGGTCAAAGATGTTTTAGAGGTACTCATGTCATGCTTCCATGTTCCTTAAAAATTGATAAATTGTGATTATTTGAATTATTAGTGGGATTAGGCTTAACACTAATGGATTGGGTGTGGCATGGACCATCTTCATGTGTTCATATTCCTTTTCTCAAACTATGTGCTAACATAGGAGTAAACTCTACCCTTGTTTTACTAGTCCACTTCATAATGAAACCCTTTCCAAAATGGGTCATGTTCCCCTTAGGAGGGTTACTTCATATCAAATGGGTTATGTTCCCATAAGGTGAAGTATGGTTTCCTTTGGCAAGTAGACCACCTCTTTAATGATGAGGGGTAATCATCGAGATTCCAAGTTGTAGCTCACTCGGTCTTATTCATTGTTGGTTGAGGTCTCTTCCCACATATGTGTCATGTTCTATGTAAATTGAATGATTCATAAACATGTCTTCCTTCGAGATTTTATCATGCATGCCATGTTGAGATTACGATTATCTATTGACTATTACTATGTATTTTGATTATATTAGCTTGTTTCTTATTGCATTGCATCCCAGTTACTTAGTACATTCAAACATACTAACGTATACTTTATGTCTACATGATATCACCGTGTAGGGATTGGAGCTCCTCTTGATTATCCTCCACGAGGCTAGTGTTATTCTTCAAAGATATGCTTTGGTTAGTCCCCATGTTCGAGGACACTATCTACTTTCTTGCTATTTTAGGACTTCTTGTATTAAACATTTTCCATTATGAGGGTGTGCCTAGAAAGTGTCTTGGCCCCCGCTCCATTCTAAGTTATAGGTATATGTTAGATATTATGATGTTATTATGATATGAGCTTTACTCTTATTCTTTGCTTATATTCAAGAATTCCCTCAGTCCCACTTCCCATTTTATATTTCTTTTGTTGTTGTTTAGTTTGCTTCCATGACCAAGGATGTATTGTTAATATGCTAAGAAGCTTGTTTGGTTCCCTTTGGGTTCCCATTCACCGTGTCACGTAGGCCCTAGGCTAGGGTCATGACACTTGTGACCCATCTTACCACAATCAAACAAAGCAATAGAATTTTTCAAATATGGACCACCATGGTTTCTCCCACACTTTTGACATTTAGAGTGGGTCATCGTACCATTGCAACCTTGGAATCTTTGGTTAGACACCCTATCTTTAGCAAACCTCTTGTTAGGAGTATTAGAGGACCCTTAGCTTTGGAACTTGTGACCTAGAGGAAACCTGCCACCCTTAGAACCTTGGAAACTACCTTCAAATCGAGCCCTCTTGGACTCCCCACTTCTCCTCTTTCTAAGCTTTTCTCTTCAAGTTGTTCGGCATATTTCATGATCGAAGGAAAATCGATATCACTAAATAGCATGGCCGTACCATACTTACATTCACCAAGTCGAACACTCCCGATACAAACTTGTACATCCTTGATCTTTGTTCATCAACCAAATGATGAGTGTATTCAAAAATCTTATTGAATTTGAGGGCATACTCCCTAAAACTTATGGAACCTTTCTTAAGATTCATGAACTCCATAATTTTTTCCTCTCCCGACTCAATAGGTAAGAACCGTTTGAGAAAGGCGGCTTCAAACAACTCTCAAGAAAAAACATCATCATTTCTCCTCTCTAATATACATTGAGTAAACAAAATTCGGGCCACATCTTTGAGTTGGTAGGCAACTAATTTCGCCTTCTCCTCCAAATTTACCCCCATGATAGATAGCCCTTTATACACCTCATCGATGAACTCATAGGGATCCACTTCCACCTTGGACCCATGAAATTTTGGATGATTCATCCTTGTGGAATCCCTCACCCTTGAGGCTAGAGTAGGAGCATGAGGGGCTTGGACACCTTGGTTCATTTTGTTGGCCATAGCATGGGCCAACATTGTGATGGCATCTCGAAACTCATCTTAGGCTACCCCTCCATCTTGAGAAGCTTGAAGAGCTGGAGGGACCAGTTGCTCCTTGGTTGTATATGCTCTCCTTAGTCTTCCTCTTTGTAGCTGCATGATCTAGAAGAGAAAATTGCACTCGTTAGGGGAAAAACCCTTATCCTTACATCTAAAGCACGACATAGATCATGAAGGAGTGAAACATTTCCTAAAACACATCATAGCCTCCAATTCATAGTTGTGGCACACTTCACAACCATGTATAAGACTCTAATAAATGTGGTGTGTTGGATTTATGAGGAACATTAACAACCTACTACTCTGATACCAAGTTTGTCATGACCCAAGCCTAGGACCAAGATGTGACATGGCGAATGGGAAGTCTGAAGACAACCCAAACAAGTCTCTTAGCATATCATTTACATATGCTTGGTGGCAAAAATGGAAATAAACATTAACAAGAGTCAAGTATAAAAAGGGAAGTGGGACAAAGGGAAGTCTTTCATAAATATAGAAACATAAGAAGAGTCAACCTCAAAAGCATATACAATCTTAGTATCTAACAACACCTCTACTTTAGAATGGAGCGGGATCCAAGACAATTCCCCTGCTCACCCTCATGATAACGAGTGTTCAACATAAAAGAAGTCTGACTATAGCATGAGTAACATAGATATTATCCTTGAAGTAGAGGATATACCAAAGATTTCTTCAATACCATACTAGCCACGTGGATGAAGATGATCAAAAGGAGTTTCTGTCCCTACATGGTAATATCATGTAGGCATAGAGTATATGTTAGTACGTTTGAATATACTAAGTATGTGGGGTGTAATGCAACAAACACATAATCTATAATATTCAAATAGTATAATCATAATCAATAGATATATAATCTCAATATGACATGCATGATCAATACTTGTAATAAAATATGCTTGTAAAACCTTTCATTTGCATAATATATCATAAATATGTGGGAAGAGACCTCACCTGACATAGACCAAGCAGGTAAACCTTGGAATCTAAGGTATGATATCCCCTCGGTACAGGTGACCGGGCATGACACCCCTAGTGGAGTATGGTCTACTTTCCAAGGTAAACCAAACATGATAACATGACTTTATGGATCAACTAGTACAGAAAGGGTAAAATACATAATCCTATGGTGGCATATAATTTAGAGACTAAAGACTTTATATAATGACCCCTTGAGTCAAGCCCCCATCTCAAGCCTCAATCGGTGCTAAGTTTAATCCTACGGAATAATTGAAATAATCATACTTTAATAATATCATAAGTAACTTGTAGGAGACATGATAACAAGACATAAGTAACTCCTTAACATACTTGACCTCTACTAGTGAGCCTAACTTGAACATGAGAGAAAATAATAGTCATAAATGATCCCTTGCCTTGACATGTATGGCTCACAAGAGGCAAAAATCTTGAAATAGGGCTCAACTTTATACTTGTAAAATCATAGATACTTTTCATGAATTCAATACATGCTTGAAATACCTTTATCATCATGAAATCACTTGACTTGTGAATCATATAATAGTTCATCAATAACTTGAGAATTCTTGTCATGTATTTTTATCAAACACATGGTGGGTTCATGAGACTTGTTCAAAATCAGGCAACTCGAGAGTAAAATAAGAAGAGTAAAGTCAATATAAGTCAACCACCAGTATTGTAGTAAAACCCTCATTTAGGGTATCTTAAAATCCATCACAAAAGCTCATAATAATTCATGGTTCATAGCTCAAATCATGCATAATTTCAATAGAAAAAATTAATTAATGGAATAAGTTTGAAATAGATGTTCATGCATAATTAATCAATGCTTAATAAAATCCCAATATAATTTATGTTCATAATTAAAAATAAGATGTAGCCATAGGTATTACAAGTTGAAATCATGAAATTTCCATAAAAAGAGAAGGTTAGGCTCTATGGGTGAAAGGACCCATGGATGAAGACCCACATATCTTAAACCTTGAATTCCTTTAAATGAACTTGAAGGAGACTTGAAGCTTGAGATGGGTTCTTGAGTTCTAAAATTTAGCTTGAATTCCTTGATGTTGAATGAAAGATTTGATTAAGTCATGAAGTCCTTTTAGAGAGGGTTGTGTGAGTTATAGGGTTTAAAAATAGTCAAGTATGGAAGATTTCATGTTTAAATGGGCATGGGGCTATTACCCTAATGCCCCTAGGTGAAATGAGAAGACCAAGGACGAATTTACACTAGTCCACAACGCAGACCAAATCCTTGTGTAATTTACACTAGTCCTCGCCCCAGGCGCATCGCGGCCTGGACGCCGACGAATAGTGGAAATTTGAAAATAGCAAAAATTATTTTTCACTACGGGTCTTCTAAAATCCAAGTTATACCTATTTTCCACTCGATTTTGTCCTATGATCAAGAATATGAACTCATATTTTTGAAATCACACATGAATTTTGAGATATAAAGAAATTATGATTATAGGGCATTTCAAAGTACATGAGGGGTACTTCATTATGACCATCCAATAGAAATTAATACTTGTTGAATCTACCATAATTCATGGTTAAATAATTATATTACCAATGTCTCTCGAGTAGCATATGAAAAATTTTAGTGGTTCAACATCACATAAGTGCTCGTCTTGATACATTCTAATTTGAAATTTGATCAATACTTGTCTTTGCACTCTCAGTTCTCCACACTAGCTCAAAAATAGAATTTTGTAAGTTGTAAGATGCTTAGTAGTAGGGAGTTTCAAGAAATCCACTAGTACGATGCTAGATACATTGGCAGAACATGAAATATCAATGATAAAGTAGGATACATTACTTTTGATAGAAGAGGTTTTCCCTTTGACGCAGATTATCCACGGCCTTGATGATCATCGCTTGCCTCACCATATATAACGGCATACTAGATGCAGGTACTTAACGCTAAGCATCTTTAATTGGATTCTTTGTCATCAACCCATTAGTTACAACTTATATCTTTCTTCACATTCGTCTTCTTCCTCACTAGTATAATAATAAAACATAATTTCATCTTAGGGTTCATCTCCACAACCTTCTTCTTGGACTAGGGCATTCAACTAATTAGGTCACAACCATATCACATGATCCAATCATTTATATTTGTGACATTAAATACCTCTAGGATATTTGGTCAATAATTGTTTACTTCCTTCTCTTAGTCGATACTTTGGAACATTGCCTTCAATGACTTTCTTCTCATGAGGCTTCTAAGGATATTTGACCTTTTTCCTTGTTCTTACCCCAAGATTTCAATGTGACATACCTTTATACATAGACAACTTTTCCTCCTAGAGTTCCCTCTCTATCACATGCGCCGCTTCAGATATCATTCAAGATAAAAAATTATGAATTTTCATCTTATAAGAGATCTCTTTGTTCAATACTACCTTGAGGCGAATGACAACATATTTTCATTCTCATTGGACTCTATCTTTAAGACTAAATTTTGGAACTCCTCGTAGTAAGCTGCTACTAATGCAATTTAGATTACCTCAATGCTATTTACTCAGATTCTAGTTGTATGACTAGTCCTCAATGCAAGAACTAGTCATACAACTAGATGCCCATGAGCATTTTTTGAGTTCAAAGAAGAGGTACTATTGTTTGAAGATAGCTTAGAGTTATGAAGGCGAAGCAGGGGGAGACTCTATCAATTTAGACAATGGGTTCCAAGTTCAGGGAACTGCAGAATATATTCTGTGATAGCTAGTATGATTGCAAAATACAATAGAATGCTTGATATCAGAGTTATGATCATTCGGTAATGGGGAGAGAATTTGGCGATGCACCAAATGAAGAAGATGACAACCACTTTGACCTCTTTTTTTGTAAGTTTGTCCTCTTTTAGTCATTTTTGTAATAGCTTAGCCTAGAACTATAAATAGGTAGTCTTTTATTTCAGTAAGTCATTTTTGGTGAATGATGAATAAGATTTCCTTCAAGAGACTTGAGAGCTTAGTGAAGCTGTTATTGAACTATGTTTAGAAATAGAGGCTGCTTGGAGATTCAATTTTCTTGTGGTTTTCGTAAAAGATTTGGTGATTTATTTGGATTAATCAATTGAGGTCTTTAGGTTTTACACCTTTAGGTTACTTTTGGTTTACTTTTCTTGTCTCAACCAATCTATCTTGATTTGGTGCTTGTTTAGGAATTGTAATTGGAGGTTTTAGGAGTTAATATATCCTTTAGTTGACAATTGTTCCTTCTCTTGTATCTTTTCTCTATCATTAGTTTCTTATCTTCTTTTCACTTGTCATTATTGAATTAGCTAAACTTTTGTTCCCTTGACTCAAATTACACAATTTGGCAATCAACTCTTGTCTATATCTTGCTGGTACATATTTGTCTCACATAAGAGCTTTCAATTCAGTCCATGTTAGTGGTACACCTCCTGGAAAGACTAGATGGAAACTCTTCATCTATTCCCACTATGTAATTGTAGATCCTTCAAATTAAACAATGGTAAAGAAACTCTTCTTAACCTCGGTTAATAATTAATTTGAAAGATCCGCTCAAAAAGTGACTTCCACTCTAGATAAGTAATGGGTTTGCACTCTCCTTTGAATGTTGGGAGACTAGTCTTTATAGAGTTGATTCCTATATCTCGAGTTCAATTTCAGACTAGGTCATTTTTATAATAACCTCTTTAAAATTTTAATTATTAGTTACGTTGCTCTTCTCTGAAGACTTTGGATTGATTCACATAAGGTCTTCTTACTAGTGGAATTGAACAAAATCTACCTACTTGACCTCTATTTTCTATTTTTCCTCTAGGCACATTCCTTTGGGCATTGTTCCATGATGCCTCTTTTTCTTTACCTTCATATCCCTCATGTTACTTCTTATCCCTTACTTCCTCAACTTGGATTAGTTGATGTGAAGCTTGAGGTGTTTGGAAGGCTGGATTTTGGTTTAAGAGTGATTGGTATTGCCTATATGTGTTTGGTGGAACTTCTTGAGGCATTTGGGTTTGTGGAGGTTTATGGTATTATGGGTACTAGAGTTTGGTGTTGGATTGAATACTTGATGGAAGGTTTAGGGTAACATAGTAGGAGAAGTAGGATAGTTAGGAATAGTTGTGGAAGCTCAATAGGTAGTTTATGGAGTTGT
This sequence comes from Solanum virginianum, assembly GCA_000787875.1. NCBI lineage: Eukaryota > Viridiplantae > Streptophyta > Magnoliopsida > Solanales > Solanaceae > Solanum > Solanum virginianum. The sequence goes on along the minus strand of DF360087.1, from coordinate 37,041 downwards.
ATTCATACAGTTATGTAGACCCTCTACATTGATTAATCTAGCATCTATAGCCGGTGTACTACATTGAATTGTTGATACTTGAGCTCCATGACTTTCATTCTCTGACTCATGTTAGTAATCACTTCTATTATAGCATCCAATGTTACTCCTCTAATAGGTGGTGGAGTTTCATTTCCACTTGCTATGGTATCTATTAAAAATAACACTCAACAAAGACAACAAACAACATTAGTGTTAGTAAACAAAACTCACAATCATACATGTTCACACACCTTTGATTGCCTCCCAAATTGGCTTAGTTAAGGTTGAAAATTGCTTATACAAGGTTGTTTACAAGGTTTCAATTTCTACTCTTAGCCGTATTGGATTCTTGTTTGAAGAAGAATGGATGATTCAATTAAAGCAAACATACTTGAATCAAGAAGCTAACTATGAAACAAAATGAAAAAAAGCATAAAAGGAAATAGCACTAATAAAAAAGAGGACTCACAAACTAATAGTCAACAATAGATCAATTACGGGTTGAAAATTAGTTAGGAATCTTGAAAACAGATGAGAATCAAAAGAAAAGAAACTAAGAATTTAGAACCTGAAATTGGTCGATATTCAGATCTCCAAATCAAATGTTTCAAAAGTCAAAATTGAAGTTCAACTCGTGAACTTTCAATTTGACCATTGAACAACTTTTGTGGACTACTGAATGGTCCCATTTGACCACCCAAAGTTATAGTAGCTTGAGAAAAGTTAGGCAGACGGAGGCACAATTATTCGCGTTGATGAATGGATTTTTTTGGCAGGATTTCTACCGCCCTTTTTACACTTTTTCACCTTTGAAAACCCCTAATTTGACCTTCTTATAGACCCCTTGTGTTTTCTTGACCTTGTACTTGCATTTTTGTTTTTCTAAATTCTAATTTCTACAAACATAAGTAATCTTTCTTTTCTTACACTTTTTAGATCAAACACCACCTTTGGAAGATTCTTCTTTGTTAAATATGTAAATATTCCTAAAAACACCAAGAACAAGATGAAGATCCAAGATAAAAACCTTACAAAATTTTCCTATGAATTTCACGAAATTTGAGATTTAAGTTCTTATTGATGAGGAGAACAAACCTCAATAGTTTTTATCCTTCAATTTCTAACCAATTTATCCAAAATTAATGACCCACTTTCTTATTCTTCAAGCTCCTACAATCAACAATGGTGGAATCTTCAACACAACCACAAACATAACTTAATCTCAGCCTAAGACTCTACTAGCATTAGAAACTTTGAACAAGACACAAATCAACAAAAAAAATTAAGATTTTTCCAAAATATTTTTGACTTTTTCTATTTTTTTTGTACTAACAATCCTAAATTAGAATTGTAGCGTGAGATAACGTCTATACCAAGGCATCTATAGATGTGGGTGACCCATAAATCATACCCGTAAAAGTATCCTATGAAGTCATTGCCTATGATGTAGGAACAGAAGTGGTAGACCCCCTCTCCTTATCTAGCTCAGGTTATGGGGGCCTCTCCTCAGTAGAAACAGTAGTGGCGGTGGTAGTCTGTAAACCCTCAGATAGTGGCGCTAGGGCGAACTTCTCATGCATAGGAGGAGGTTATGCTCACAGGAGTGCCACTTGGTTCTCTACAGCCTTTATCAGGCTGGATCTAATGTGCGTAGGACCTCAATCAACTAGTCTAACTATTGCAAACTCTCCACCCTCGATTTTAGAAAGTGCCAGTATATCAAGTAAAGGAATAGAATGGAAGTAGACCTCTTCAGGGCAGCCTTGTGAATTTGCTCGGCTATGAGGTGAGCACAATAAACATCATAACCAGCCAAGATACTGGCAACCAATACTGCATGCTATTTCTACTGAAGTTAATTCAACAAATATGCAGATGAGTCATGAATGGTTAGAGGGTGTGTAATGCTAGTATAACACCCCTTTACGGGTCGTAAATCACCCTTTACGTAACGTGCAGACACAACTACCCTAAGGATCATATATTGGGACTTTCTAAAGTTTTGTCAAATTAAACCCCTTTACGGGTCGTAAATCACATTAAGAGTCATGGAAGGGTATTTTAGAGTTAAAGTCCAATTTTCTGGCAGCTGTGTACGAGACCTCGATTACGGGCCGTCGAATTCAATATAGCCCATAAACCCCTTTAGTATGGCGTGCCGACCAGTTTTCCTATTTTGTTTAGGACTTGTATTTAATTTATTATAAATATGTTTTCTAAGATATTTTTCATAATTTTCACCTAATACTCAAGGAACTCACTAATTAGAGAGAGAAAATAGTTACATTATAGTGGAGAGTCTTTGCAAACACTTACGTTTGAATATCATCTTTAAGCTTATGATTCTTATTGATGTTGGATTTGCTTGTTCTTAATTCTCTTGTTTAAGTGTTCAATTATATTTTTTCAATCCATAATTCTTACATAAACACAAAGCATGAGTAGTTAAATCCACAACTAGGGTTGTGGGACCATGAAAAACTCAAAAAGTAAAATGAGATAATTCATAGTTTTTGGAAAGTGTGTATGCATGTATTAATTAAATCTTTTTATTTTGCATGTATTCTAGTGGTGCCTATATTAGAACTTCCCCTAGTGTTACAAATTGGATCAAGGTAGTAATGAATAGGAAAAGAGATTATTTAATAGTATTCCATTGATGTGTTCTTGTCTAATCAACTAAACTAGACCAAGGGGAGGTTGTACTAGGACTAACAAGTAAAGGTTGTTAATGCACATTAAGGAAATGGGCTAAGTCACATAGTGAAATTCAGCTCTCACCATTGACCAAAGAGCTTTGTGAACTTAACTTATCATCTTGCGTGCTATACACCAGAAAAGAATAATACTATGTTAATGAATAATATGGAACACAATACCCTAGTTTCTTTCCATATTAGTTTATCTCTCGTGTTAGTTAGTTTGTTTTACTTTTTGTTGGTTATTGCAATCCCAACTTTGTGGAAGTAGGTTGGTTAACTACTCAAATCGTAGTCACTGAATTCTTTTGAGTCTATATATTCCCTGTGTGTTTGACCTTAACCTTTGTTAGGTTCGACATCTTGGCAGTAATCACTTTATCCTCTAAAAGGAGGTGTAACTTGGGCAACATAAGGTTGTCAGTTTACGCATTCAGCCAAAACTTGCAGATAACACTTTGATGCCAGAGCATACAGTACTAGTTGCCAGCATCTTGGCTGGCTATGAGATAGGTTGCGCTCACCTCCTAGCCGAGCACATCCATGAGCCTACATTGAAGAGGTGGACCTCCATCTCCTTTCCATTCTTGATCTGTGGAGTGTGTCTAGAGTCGAGGGTGGAGAGTCTACACTAACAAGAATTACTGATGGAGGTCCAGCGTACATTGGATGCCTGCCTCTTAAAGGCTTAGGAGAAATTGATAGCACTTCGACGAGCACCATATTGGCTTTCTCCCATGCCAGAGATGTTCGCCCTAGTGTCACTAACTAAGGTTCCACCCACCACCACTATTGTGGCCATAGAAGAGAGGCCTCCACAGATCGAGGCAGATACAGAGTGGAGGCCCACTACTACTATACCTGTACCACAAGCCACTTTATCACAAACTGCACCCGTGGGCATGGTATACGCATTCGTAGTATCTATACATGCCATGGTGCAAAGACTTTCACATGATAAGTTATAATTGACTTAGCTAGCTCAACAGATTAGACCTTGGGTCTGCTAGGCGATTTCAGAGTCAATGGGCCATATGTAGGAATACATGATCGCTACTATTCCTGATCATCTTTCTGTCATGGATGCTAGCATTGATTCCTTTGAGATGAGGGTAAAGCAAAGCTTAAGCACATCTTGGCAAGTAGTTATAATGACTATCCAAATGGAGGTCCAACAATTTTAGACCGGAATGACAACAACACTGGCAGCACAGGTGACACTACTAAATACAACATTCCCGATGTTGGTGGTAGATTTGTTTTCTAGTGAGAAGTACAAACAATTTTCCCATGGGAAAAGGCCCCACAAAAATGAGCCAAATGCCTTACGACTATGTGTAAGGCTGACTGAGCAGAAGGAGCTCGAGCTTGTCTTGAGGGAGTGAAGATAAGATGAGGAGAGATAATAGGCTTGATAACTCAAGAGGGTGAGGGGTGGTCCTCTATCTGGACAGAGTGCTACTAATGATGAGGCTACCACATAGGTTGAGTGTGGGCAAACTCAGCCACACACTAGTGATTAGGGGCCCAAGTATGTTTTTTTTACCCCAATGATTTATTTTGTTTTGATTGTGTGCATTGAGGACAGTAAACCTTTTTTTCTATAGGGTATAGGTAGTTATGAGCCTCGGTGAAGTCTAAGTAGCTTTGGCCCATAACTACCCTAATTTTTGAATCTTTGGAGTCTTCTTGCCTGTTTTCTTTTTCCCCATGGATATTTATTTTTTGTTGAGCCATCTTGTTTAATATTTGTAGGTAGTATTTATAGCATATAGTATTGATATATGTGGCATATATATGCTTTTGTGTTTATTGTGAAAAATGATACCCACAGAATTTTTTATGAGTTAGTCTAGATAGTAACCATGTATGTTTGAGTGTGTTGACAGTGCTTGTTTTGATACGTGAGGACAAATTGAGATAAAAATAATGATTTAAGAGTCTTTTGTTGAAAATGTAATCAATGCCATGTGAGTGTGAGCTTAATTTGCTAAATACATATGTTGTGTGTCACCTCAAAACATGCCTTGTTACTCTAAATTAGACTATAGATTAATTGGATTAGGAAAGGGTCTTAGGTCATGGTTCTTAAAAGTCAACTTAGCCTAAATAACTAACAAAATTTGCAGAATATCTGTTGATCCTAATGTTTGATCCTGACATTTACTTATTCATTGTAAAAACCCAAATGACCTAGTCTTATTAGTTGTAAAATCCTATAATTGGCCCTGGTCCTTCATTGAACATTATGCACCTTGATTGAGGCAAAAAGCCTATGTTGAGGGTGGCTACCAATAGGGGCCTAGTTCTGAGGATGCATAATATGCATCTCAGCTCAAGCCAAAAGCCTAAGTTAAGAGTTGCTGGTGTAAGGGTAAAACACAAAATGAGGGGAAAAGTTACTGATATAGGTAAAAGGAGACAAATCATGTAATGGGTGCAAGAAAAATATGTGATGCCTTAGTTATGAGCTAAAAAGAAAAATAAATTGAAAAAGCAAGGTAAAAAGCTGAAAAATGAAAAGAAAGCACCAAGAAAATCTTGTAATAGGAATAAAGGGAGAATGGAGTAAAAGTAAAATGTATTGGTAGGGAAAAACTATAGAAAAACATTATGTCTACGAGGGCCTTTAGTCACTATGTTTTGAAAATATCACACCAAAGCCCCCTGACCCTACGTTATAATCCTATAAAGTCCTAAAGATATTGTAGTCTATGGGCAAGCCTATGGTATTGTGCATGATACATGAATGTATTGTGTGAGAGTGAGTGATTTTTAATAGTCCCAAGAGTACACATGAAAACATCATTCAGTGAATGGGGCTTGTTGATAGTACCTCACTTTTCATAGTTCCATTGTCGCATGTATTAGTCTATGTTGGTTTACTGGATAACTATCTGATTATGTTTTGAAAAGTGGTGTGGGTATCTGTGTTTTAGTTTGATGTGATGTATGCCATTAGATTGAGGTATGTGTGTTACTGTACGGCTTATATAGATTGAATCTAATGCTTAAGGATAACCAATAATTTTAAGTTGAGGGTGTTGATGTGCTATCAAAACCAACACTTTTGATGTTTAAAACTTTCAATTTTCTGTGTTCTTAATGTTATGTAAGTGGGTTTTATTTGTTTTTATGTTAAGATTGCAGGATTTTAGGGTTAAAGGAATAAAGGGAGAATGGAGTAAAACTATAGAAGTACTTTTCTGTGTTCTCCCTTTATGTTATTTAAAAAAAGTACTTTTCCAAATAAGCAGATTTTATAAGCTTGGCCAAACAGGCTACTACAGCCCATGAAGGAGGTTTCATGGACAATTCCAATGAGGGGCATATTTTCGAAAGTTTTTTCTACGAACATGGAAATCGGTCATGAAACATTTTATGAGTTATAGATCAAGTCTTGTGCCTTGGTGGTCAAAGAAGGAGGAATTTCTGAAGTTTCATCAAATGAAACCCTCTACAAGCAATATAATCTATCATGACCTAAACCGAGGGCCTAGGCTTGACACAGTGCAAGGGAACCCAAACAGATCCCAAGCAAGCCTCTTAGAAAATCATCACACTTCCTTGGTCGCGGAAGAAAAAAATCAAGCATCAAGAGATAATAAAGTAGGATAATTAGGGCTGTGGGAAAGCACTTTCAGACTATAGCCATCAAAAACAAAGAGTGAAGGTTGTTATCATAGATAGATAACATGTCCAAAAAAATCCTCTAATACATAGATAAGAGCGAGGGCCAAGACAAAGTAACTGGGCTCACCATCATAGTCAAAATAGACACTAAAGAAGAATGTCTCAATGCATAATAAGAGAGGCATAGACTGAGGTCCCTAAAGTGGAGGACTCACCAACTAGATTGAGTTGTATCGAACAAGCCACGTGGAGGAGAATGATCAACTTGGGCACCGGTTCCTTCATGGTGACGTCATGTAGGCATAGAGTATGCGTTAGTATGTTTGAATGTACTAACTATGCAGGATGCAAGGCAACAAAAATTAGGCATCATTATCAAAATGCATAACAATAGGCAATAGACATAATATAAAAATATGGCATGTATGATCAATGAATGTACTACCATCCGGGCTATACGGTAATGAGGAATGGAGATAGGTTGAGTATTTAGGAGGAGGTCTATGCCAAAATCTATTTTCCCTTTCGGGAGGGACACTGGAAGGTCATTTGGGAAGACATCAAGAAACTTATTAACAACCAGAACCAACTCTATGGAAGGGACTTTGCACTCCACATCTTTAACCCTTACAAGATGATACAAGCAGCCTTTAGGGATCAACTTATGGGATTTAATGCAAGAGGCAAATCTATGGTTGACCACCATATCTTGACTTTTCCACTCAAGGACGGGTTCATTTGGAAATTGGAACTCGACCCTACATGTTCTACAATCAACAGAAGCATAGTAGGCATGAAACCAATCCATCCCAAGAATAACATCAAAATAAACCATGTCTAATTAAACAAGATCAAAAGGGAACAAATTATGTAAAATGCAAATAGGAAAACTTCTATACACTTTCCTAGCAATAATTAATGCACCAATAGGTGTGGATACTTCATATGACTCATGCAACAACTTGGGTTCAACATGAAACATTTTAGCAACAAAGGGGGTAATAAAGGAAAGAGTGTCACTCGTATCAATCAAAGCATATACATCAAAGTCAAAGGTTTTCAACATACCAGTAACAATATCGGGAATCTAACCAACCCCTTACCTCCCATGTAAAGCATAAAACCAGTTGTGCCTTGGGGCACCATCTTGAGGACCACCTCTACCCAATGGGACCACATTTGCACCCCGACCCTTGCCACGGTTTCTCGAACAATTTATCTTCTTGTGAACAAGTTCCCTACATTAATAGAATGCATTAGAACCTATCAAACATGGCCCTCTATGGCTCCTCACGTATTTAGGGCAAACATAAATAGGAGCCACCCCAAAAACGCCTTAAGGCCTAGGGAAGTCATTGGCAAACCCCCTATTAGTAGCATGAGAAGCACCTTGGCCTTGATGAAATCTAGCTCCCTTTTGGAATTTACCTTCAAATTTGGCCCTCTTAGCCTCATGCCCCATTTTCTTCCTCAATTTCTCCTTCTCCATTTGCTCACCATAGGTCATCAATCGAGATAAGTCCATGTCACTAATTAGCATGGCGGACCAGTATTCTTCACTTACCAAGTCGGAGACCCTTATCACGAATTTATTCAGATCTAGGATCGACCACCAAATAAGGAGCATACTTTGAAAGTTCATTAAACTTGAGGAAATACTCCCATATTAGCACACTTATAGCACCTTGTTTCAAGTTCATCAACTCTACCATCTTAGCTTCCTAAGCTCAAGAGGGAAAAATCTAATTATGGAAAGCCAATTTGAACTCCTCCTAAAGCACCACATTACCAATTCTCTTCTCACCCTTCCATTGACCATACTATATTTGGGCTACCCCCTTGTGTTAGTAGGCCGCCAACTCCGCTTTTTCACTCGGCACAACAACCATGATATTCAAAATTTTGTAGACCTCATCAATAAACTCTTGTGGATCTTCATGCATCATTGACCCATAGAGCACTAGAGAATTCATCCACATGATGTCCCTTACCATAGCTCCTGAAGTATTAGCATGAGGGGCTTGGGCCCCTTGATTTATTTGGTTGGCCACAATTTGGGCAAGCATAGTGAGAGCATCCTGAGCTCACCATTGGTGGGTTACTCCTCGGGAGTTTGGGCACTTCTTTCTCGAGTATTTGGAATGATCTAGCATAGCAAAGAACAATCTTAGGGAAAACCTCACTATAACTCTATCGTATGACTTAGAACAAGATGAAGGAAAACATTTCCTAATACACCTCATAGCCTCCTATTAATAGTCATGGTGTGCTTTACCACCATGAATAGGACTCTAGTCTACGCGGTGTGATGGAATCCAAGGATTTATCAATTTAGTGTTCTTATATCAAGCTTGTCATGACCCAATCCTAGGGTCTAGACGTGACACAACGAATAAGGAAACTAAGGGAACCCTAAACAAGCCTCTTAAGTTGTCATTACACATCATTGCTCGTGCAAGTATATAAAAGGCATAAAGAATAAGAATAGGAGCAAAGGACAAAGGGTAAATCTTGCACAATATCACAATCAAGAGACAAGGAGTCAAAGCTCATATCATAGATAGATAACATGTCAAACAAACGCCTCTAATACTTAGATAAGAGCGGGAGCTAAGATAAAGCAACTGGGCTCACTCACATAGTGAAATTAGAAATAAAGAATAGCACTCAATACATGATAAGAGAAACATAATCTAAGGTCTCCGAAGTGGAGGACAAATAAACTTGCTTAAGTAGTACCGAACTAGCTACGTGGAGGAGGACGATGATCAACTTGGGTACCGATTCCTACATGGTGATATCATGTAGGCAAAAGTATGCGTTAGTATGTTAGAATGCACTATGTAAGTAGGATCCAATGCAACAAAAATTAGGCATCATAGTCAAAATGCATAATGATAGGCAATAGGCATAATATAACAATATGACATGTATGATCAATGCATACATAAAACATGCTTAAGTAACTCATGCTAATATAGGATATCATATGTGTAGAAGAGATCAAGCTAGATTTTCAAGGTACAAACCCCTTGGTTGGTTGATGATGGTTTGACCACATCACCCTAGTGGTGTGGTACAAACTCCTCACATGGTTGATGATAATTCAAACTTATGACTATGGTGGCGAAGTACAAACCCCTCACATGGTTGAAGAGTACAAACCCCCACATCGGTTAACCGAGCTCTTGTTCCCATGGATCGGGTATGGTCTAATGTAAAACTTTATATAGATTATATTATATACATAAGCTCATTCCATCATCATATAGTCAATCATATCATATCTCATGCTTTGGACCTTCAAATCCTAAGAAACCACATCCGGACATTTTGTCAAATACTTTGCGGATGTGTAATACCAATACAAAACTATAAAATATAGAAATGAAATCAAGCAAGAAAATCCATTCTAAAATAATCAATCAACACTGTGCAATACCCTCAAGCAACATACATAAAAACTCCTTCTCAAATCTTACAATAGATCAAAGATTTATAACTCAAGATATAGCAAAAGAGTCATAATTTCAAATAGCTTTAAAATTGTGTGCAGTGAATTTCATAACCAACAAGACTTATTTGTAAATGAACTTTATATCATACAATTTTAGTAAATATAGACTTCGGTATCATGGGTGAAATGAACCCATGAAAGAAAGCCACATACCTTAGCTTGAAGATGAACTTCATGAAGATTGAAGATGGAAACTTAAAGCTTGAAGAAGAACCTTGAAGGAAATCCTTAGTTCTGGATGAGGGTTTGAGACTTGAATTTGGGAGTGAAATATGGCTAATTGTTTGAGTGAGTATTTAGAAATGCTTAGGATGATATGAGGGTGAAATAAGGCTAAGTATAGTTAAAAACACATTTGGGAACACTTAGGCGAAAGACTTAAAAGTCTTGGTCCTAACTTTAAAAAACAGGCACCTTTTTACAAGAATATGAAGTATGAACTTCATTAATATAAAATTGAATGCATACAAATGACTTAGGGGCTCGAACATGAGACATGAAATCACATAGAAGGCTTAGAATTAGTACCTTAGGCTTGAGTAGGATATCATTTTTTCATGTCTGCTTCGGACTCCCATGTAGCACTTTCGACTTGTTGATTCCTCCAAAGGACCTTAACAATAGCAACATCCTTGTTCCTCGACCTCTTCACTTCTCTATCCAAGATCTGCACTGGAACCTCTTCATATATTAAGTTGTCTTCAATTACCCCCACAACATCAAGAGGCACAATAGCATTAGGGTTACCCACACACTTTCTAAACATAGACACATAGAAGACTGGATGAACCAAATCCATTTAACTAGGCAATTCCAACTCATAAGTCACCTTACCAATCCTCTTCATCACCCTAAAAGGGCCCATAAATCTTTGACTTAGTTTACCCTTCTTACAAAAATGAACCACAACCTTCATGAGTGACACCTTCAAATAAACAGAATCACCAACTTTAAACTTAAGCTCCCTTTTTGTCACATTGATATAAGACTTTTGGCAACTTTGGGCTATTTTCAACCTTTCTCTAATAATCCTTACCTTCTCCATATCATCCAAAACCAGATCCAGATCCAACAAAGCCATTTATCTAACTTTAAACTACCCAACCAATGATCTAGAACATCTACCATATAGGGCCTAAAATTGACCCATACTAGTGCTAGAATGATAATTATTGTTATAAGAAAACTCAACCAATGGATGATAATAATCCCAACTACCTTTAAACTCCAAAATAAAAGCTCTAAGCAAATCCTGAAGAGTTTGGATAGTTTTTTCAGCTTGGCCATCCGTTTGAGGGTGAAAGGTCATACTAAGCTTTATCTTGGTTCCAAGACCCCTTTGGAAGGACCTCCAAAAATGTGAAGTGAATTGAGTGCCACAATTTGATATGATAGACAAGGGCATGCCATGCAATCTCACCAACTCATGAATGTATAATTTAGCATAGTCTTCGGCCATATAAGTAGTTGGTAGAAAATGAGCCAACTTTGTTATCCTATCAACCACAACCTAAATAGAAGCAAAACCCTTGCTAGTTTTGGGTAACCCAACCATAAAATCCATATTAATCTCTTCCCACTTCATAGAAGAAATCTTTTTGTCTTGGGTTAGGTCACTCAACCTTTGATATTTGATTTATAGTTGTTGGCAACTATGACAACCAGAAAAAAATTTGGCAATATCTTTTTTCATACCTCCCCACCAATATATATCCCTCCAATCTCTATAAATCTTGGTAAAATTAGGGTGAACAGAATAGGAAAAACCATGAGCCTCATCAAGAATCTTTTCTCTCAAGCCATCAACACAAGGCATAGATAACCTACCTTGGTATCTAAGGATACTATCACGACCCAAGCCTAGGGCCTAGACGTGATCAGCGAATAGGGAACTTGAGACTCCAAACAACTCTCATAGCATAGTATTAAATATCTTTGGTTGCAGAAGTAATTAGAATAACAATAAGGGATAAGCATAAATAAGGGGTAGTGGGACTATATGATGATTAAGGGCTTTCAAGTACGTATTGAATTAATGAAAATTATCTATGATTTTACAAGCTACAAACTAAGCCCTATTTCAACATTTTTACCTTTTGTGAGCCATTCATGATAAAGCAAGGGTTCATGTATAATTATGATCTTATCTCATATTTTAAGTTAGGCTTAAAATTAGAGGTCAATCATGTTTTAAAAGCTACTCATGTCATGTTTCCATGTTTTTTGTACATTATACAAGTTCTAATTATTTCAAGTATTTTGTGGGATTTGACTTAGCACCAACGGAGGCTTAAGATGGGGGCTCAATTCAAGGGGTCCTTAGATAAAGTCTTTTGTCTCTAAACTATGTGACACCATAGGATTATGATTATTATCCTTGCTATACTAGTGGATCCATCTAGTCATTTTATTTTGGTTTTCCTTGGCAAGTAAACCACACCTTACCGGGGGGTGTCATGCCCCTCCACCTTACCGAGGGGTGTCATGCCTTAGATTCTAAGTTATAGCTACTTCATCTATGTCTATTGAGGTTGCTTTCCATATACTTGCATGCTATATATATTGTGCAAGATTAATGATTTACAAGTATGTTTTATTATGTACATTGATCATGTACGCCATATTGAGATTATATATCTATTGCTTATGCTTATGCATTTTTACTATATTGGCTTATGTATTATTGCATTACATCCCGCATACTTAGTACATTAAAATGCACTAAAGCATACTCTATGCCTACATGATATTACCATGTAGGGACCAAAGCGCCTTTTGATCATCCTTAACGTGGGTAGTTGATACTTTGTAGATAAGCTTTTGGGAGTCCTCATGTCTGAGGAAACTATCCATATTACTCTTGCTATTTTGAGAATTTTTTATGTAGAACACTTGTTACTATAAGGGTGAGCCCAAAAAATATCTTGGCCCCCGCTTTATCCTATGTTAAAAGTGTTGTTGGAGATTATGATGTACTTATACTATGAGCTTGACTCTTTATGCTTTATAAATATCAAGATTTCCCTTATTCTCCATTCCTTTATTATTTATATCTCCTATTGTTGTTTACTTTACTTCTATGACCAAGGATGTGTGATTGATATTCTAAGAGGCTTGTTTGGGTCCCTTCGGATTCCCATTCACCATGTCACGTCTAGGCCCTTGGCTTGGGTCATGACAAGGTTAATTATTCGTATTGCAGGTTGGTGATTTCTCTTGAATTTATTATTCCCTATAGGTTCGATTCTAACATTAGTTAGGTTATATATCTTTGCAATGACTTCTTTATCTTCTAAAAAGAAGGTGTAACTTGGGTGACATCAACAAGTCTTTGGGAAACACAGCTGAAAACTCCTTTACCATCGAGACTGATTGAAGAGTTGGTGAATTGGATTCCACATCTTTAACCCTCATAATATGATGGATACACCCCTTCGAGATCATATTTTGAGCCATAAGGTATGAAATAAACAAACATTTAATAGCGAAGTCACTATCTGCTATGAACGGACTCATTCAAAAATTGGAACTTGACTTTTTGGGTTCTACAATCTATAGAGGCTAATTAAGCATGCAACAAATCCATCCTGAGAATGAAATCATAATAAAACATCTTAAGTTCGATAGGATCACACGAAAATACTTTAAGCAAAAGAGAGATAGAGTAACCCTATAAACCCTATAACCAACAACAGATTCACCCAAAGGAGTATAGATCAAAAAAGGGTCCCTCAATATTTTAGGACTCAAACCAAATTTAAAATGCATAGAGGACCCAGAAAATATATTTGCACCCAAATCAAGCAAAAAATAAGCATGAAAATCAAAGACTTTCAATATACCAGTCACAATGTCTGGAGTCTGCTCAACTTCTTGACGTGTATACAAAGCATAGAACTAGTTGTTTCTTGGAGATATAATGATATTGAACTTATTGCTAGCCCTGACCGCATTGAGTCATCTGACCCTGTATAAGACCCCACTTATGGGAGTAGGAGAGATGCAAGAAATAAGGTTGGAAATTTGGAACTGTTAATGTTTACGAAGGGGTTTATGACTTATACGATGGAGTACAATACATAAAGTGGGTTCGTAGAACCTGGAAGACCTAATGAAATTTGAGATCTTTCTGATGTTTAATCTATGATTTATTAGATGACTAGTAAATTACTCTATGAGTCGTAGATGGTCTCGTGGAATGAGAATCAGTGGAAGAGAGACTCTGAAGTTTTGAAAAGGGTCATCAGATGAAACCCATCTACGACTAGTAGGATGTTCTAGGGCCCATAAGCGAGGTCTCGTAGATCTGACTAACTAGGATTATATTAGGGCCAAATGTAACCTTTTTTATTTTTTATAAGTCAAAGCTATGTGGTTTTGGCCCCATTTATGTCCCCTATTAGCATATACAAATTAACTCTAATTCATCTCATTCCAAATCACTCTAACTCTGAAAACTCTTTTAAGCTCTTCAAGGCTTTAAAGTAAAGGGTGCAAGCTTGGGCTTCAAATCTTCCACCTCCAAATCAGGTTTCCTCGGTCATAATAACTAATGTATGTGGGTTTGATTGTGGGAATGTTCCTTTTCACAATTCAACCAACCGTCTTCTCAAACTACATTGATTTCTTGATTATTTTGTGGTTATTAATGAACTCTTGCTTTTGGTGATATCATTATGCATTGTGTACATGGTTTGTATTTGGGTTCTCAAGTAATGATTTTAATTTATTATGCTAAAAATATTGTTGGTGTTTGGCATTGTGATGGGTTTTATGATACTGAAGTCATGGACTCTATGTTTCCATCAAAAGCTATGAAGGAACTTATGGGTTTTAGTGGGTTTTCATGATACTCAAAACAAGGCTTTTATTATAATAATAGTGGGTTGATTTGAATAACTTTAAAATAAATTGATTTTACTCCTCTCTTGTCTCATACTCTTGAAATAGATGATTTTAAGTAACGTGTGTATATACCCATATGTTTGACTAAATTTATAGATAAGATTTCTATGTGAATGAATGATTATTACATGAATTACAAGACAAGCATGTTATAAAACATTATGGGCTCCCAAGCATGTATTAAACTCATGAAAAGTCTCTATGATTTACAAGTAAAATGTTGAGCCTTGATGCTATATATTCTACCCTCTTGTGAGTAAATCATGTCTATAGCAAGGGGTCACGCATGATATTTATTTTAGCATGTGCTATCTAAAAATCACTAGAAGGTGCCATGTATATTACAATCTTTAACCTCATGTGTAATACAATGCCTATTGGAAGGGGTCATGTTCATGCTGTGTTTTGCAAAGTGTAAGGGTCATGTATTTGAATGAGCTACTGATGCATGTAATCATGTTTTTACAAGTTATGATTACATCATGATTATTTCATGTATTCCGTCGAACTAGACTTTGTAGCAAAAGAGGCTTAAGGTGCGGGCTCGACCCAAGGGGTCATTATATAAAGTCTTGGCCTCTTAACTATGTGCCACCATAGGTTTATATTATTTTCTAAATTGGTGTTTACTACTGGATCTAACTAGGTAATGTTACCAACTGTATGGGGTCATGCATATTTTACCATGGCAAGTAGACCACTCATTTATTCGGTAAGGAGTAAACATTAGGATTCTAAGTAGTAGCTCACTTGGTCTTATATGTCAGTTAGAGTCTCCTCCCACATATGTATGATTTATTGTGTAAGTTTGACTATCTACATGCACGTTTTAACTAGAACATTGGTCATACATGTCATATTGAACTTATGTCCATTGATGATGATTATGCATATTGATTATTATAGCTCATGTTCCTTATTGCATGGTACCCTGCATACTTAGTATATTCCAAATAATAATGCATATTTTTTTCATACATTATCTAACTATGTAGGGACCGGAGCTCCTATTTATTATCTTGCTCCTCATAGCTAGGCGGATGCGTTAAAGACTACTATTGGTAAGTTCTCAACTTTGGGTAGAACATCCACCTTACTTTCATGCTTTATTAAGACTTACTTTAGACTTTTACCTTATGAAGGTTAGCCAAGGAGGTTTCTTGGCCCCTGTTCCACTCATATTAGAGGTGTTGTTGGATATAGAAGTTTATATATGGAGCTTCACTCCGATTATCCTTATGTAACTGTGAAGACTTCCCTTAGTCTTGTTCTCTTTTTTATGCTTGTTGTATATGGTTGGATATGATAGAAGTCCCAAGTCCCATAATGCCCCCATAGCGCGAGTCATACTTATCCGTCCCTTAGATTTACTTGCTACATGGTTCATGCAAATCCCCTTCCCTATAACACCCACATAGCATGATTCCAAAGCCCTGCATCCCTTAAAAATGATGTGTTATGTTCTTATTTCTCTTTTATGCTTCCCCAAAAACCAAGGATGTGTTATGCTTACTTAAGAGGCTTCTTTGGGATCCCTCATATTCCTATTCACTAAGTCATGTCTAGGCCCTAATCTTATGTCATAAAAAGCTTGGTATTAGATCACTAGGTTTGTAAATAGTCCTCAAAAATCCAACATACCGCATCAAGTGAAGTCTTGTGCATGATTCTGAAGTATGCCACAACTATGAATAGAAGGCTATGAGGTATTTTTGGAAATGGTTAACTTTATCATGATCTATGTCATGCCATAGATTTAAAATAAGGATTCCTTCTCTAATGGGTTGTCTTTATCTCTTATATATCATACCACAACCAAGGATATTGTCCCAAAGAGCTCCCACACCTAAGAAGGATCCCGCCGATCCAGCTTCTCAAGCTCCCCAAGAAAATGGTTTACCTATGTTGAATATCGAAATGTCATTTCCATTTTGGCACAAGTTGTGACCAACCAATTAAACCAAGGAGCTTAAGCTCCTCATGCTCACACCCCAGCTTCATGAGTGAGGGATTTTACTAGGATGAACCCTCTAGATTTCCATGGCTCCAAAATGAAAGAGGACTCCCAAGAATTCATTGATGAGGTATACACAGTGCTTTTTTTATAGGGGTGAGTTCAAAGGATAAGGTGGAACTTATGGCCTATCATCTAAAGGGTGTTGCATAAGTTTGGGTTACTAAATAGAAAGTTAAGAGGGAGAACCATGATCCCACCCCATGGGAGGAATTTAAAGACACCTTCCTCAACCCATTCTTCCCTATTTAATTGAGAGAGGCAAATATGATAGAGTTCATAAATCCCAAGCAAGGCTCCATGAGTGCGAGGAAGTATTCCCTTAAGTTTAACAAGCTCCCAAAATATGCTTCTCACTTAGTTACCAACCCTAGGGCTAGGATAAATATCTTTGTGTCGGGGGTGTCCGACTTGGTGGATGAAGAATGTCGCACCAGTATGCTCGTGGTGATATGGACTTGTCTCAGATCATGATTTATGCTAAAAAAACTTGAAAAGAAAAAGCTTAGGAAGAGAAGGAATGGGGAGTCCAAGGTGTATCAGTATGAGGGTGGTTTTGAAGATGCTCATGTTGATCAAAGGACATAAGAAGGCCAACAAGGGGGTGCTCCATATCACAATCGATTCTATGCCCTTCAAGAGAGATAAGGAGTAGAGGAGGAGTCCAATGTTGTTATGAATAGAGCTG
>DF360087.1:0-10079 GCA_000787875.1 Solanum virginianum | reverse complement strand
ATAAACAAGACTCTACATAGACACGGCTTAGTAGACTCCCTAGGATGACCCGCTCTGATACCACTTCTATCACGAAATCCCATTAAGGCAGATTAGCACCTGTTGCCTATAAGGCTCGGGAGAACCAACCGGTACCTATGCACTTTCTATATGCATTATAAGGAATTCCACCTTCAGTATGACTTTAAGTGAGTAGATAGCATTAGCAAGACAAAAGGAAAAGTATATGACTAGGCCAATGGGGCCACGCTGTCTAAGGTACAAAATATGCCCACACTTTAATTTACATAGTTTACAAAGCCTCTAAATAATGATAAGTGTTTGATAAGGGTCGGGGACAAGCCTCGCCTCAACTAACTGTACAATACAAAAACATAAACTCTAGACATGCAAAGCCCTGAAGCAACCTGGAGCTTGGTGACCACAGCTGGCTATCTTGTACACTTAGTGGGAAGATCTACTAGCACTTGTACCTGCAGCATGAAATGCAGCTCCCCCATAAGGGACGTCAGTACGAGATGATGTATTGAATATGTAAGGCAGGAAACACTGTATATGGATTAACCACACAAATGAAACTTTATACTGATGTATGATAAGAGACCACCATTGTTAAACTGGGGATCATGTACTTTACATTCTTTACATTACTTTACCTTTACTGTAACATCTGTATAATCTGTGCACAACATATGCTATAAAAGACCCACCTAATAAGGGGTAAACTATATCGGGTTCGTCCCTATGCTAGGCTAGTATTCTTGCCCCCTCGGGCTTCCCCCCGTGATAGGATCATCTCTATGCTAGGCTAGTAATCTAAGCCCCTCGAGCTGCCACCTATGTATAATCAATATACTTTACCTTTCAATTACCTTTGAGATGTTCTTTTGTTGGTAACATTATTGGAGCTTTAGAATGGTGTATGCAGCATATGACAAATAGATAACCATACAAGATGATATGACAATGAAAGAAGTACATTACATAAATAATTAAATGCATATGAGATAAAATAGCTTATGGACTTTATTTGGCAACAAGAACCCATGTAAGTTGATATCCACATAAGTATATAGCTATGAAGGTAACTTTGTATGTATGTAGCTTTCGAAGCAACTATGTACGACAACATATGAACATGTAAAAGAGTGGAGACATAGCTAGTAGGCGTGTTAGAGTTGGTATGTGCCTTTATGTACCAATAAGGAATTTATGTTTCATGCCAAGAGAAAGGAAATCAAATAGCCTTGCATACCTCGTTGTATGACCTTGCTTTTACCTTGGAATAACCTTCCCTTCCTCAAAATGTTTAGCTACAACATAATAAGTAATAAAACTAGCATTAGAGGTCAATAGACACATCTTAGACACCCAATTTCACATAGAAACAACACCCGGGCAGCAAGCGTCCAACTACAATCCCGAGTGTATTTTCCTACTGTTCTGCCTCACATTGTATTTTCTAATGCACATTAACATCTACACATCATGTAAAGCTTAGCAACTATTAACCCGAGCGTACTTATCTACTATTTTGCCTTTAATTGTATTTCCTAATGGAAATTAACATCTATACATTATTTACAGCTTAGTGTATCACCATACCAGCCCTACAACAGTCCAAAAAACAGGATACACAACAATTCTACGCAGCATACAAATGGACAACACAGTATACGTTACATCTTTTCGCTACCTTTCGACGTCGATAATTTCCAAACCTATCCCAACTTTAACCAATTTGTTCTTCACACATTTACACATACTATCAGCCTTCAAATAGACTCAGCAAAGTATCATATCAATAATGAAAAACGTGGAGCAATAGATATATATACATCAGCCCACAAATTTAAGAACACAATTTCGACAAGACATAAGACCTTACTGTTGCGGATAGTAAAAGCAATCAAACAGCCTGATTATACCACTGCCAACCTATCCTTTCTTGAGTACATAAGTAATAATTCATTCTACAGCCACCCAAGAAGAGAAACAACTCATAATCAACAAGAAAAGTACACAGCAACATCAACAACACATGTTGTCCAGAAACTTCAGCATCAACACAACCAACATATTCTCTTGTTTGTCAATTGGATGGTTTGAAGTGGGTGAAACCACCTTGTTTGGGCTAGATTTAGTATAGCAAGCCATGGAAAAAGTTAAGGTAATATAGCAATGGTTGGAAACATCCTAAAGCCATCACAAATCATATACTGATATTAGAAGAAGAGGACTGGAATTCTTAGTAGAGGATTGGGTATTCTTAAAGGTATCTCCAATGAAAGGGGTTATGAGATTTGGTAAGAAAGGGAAACTGAACCCACATTACATAGGACTATATCAGATTATTAAGAAATTCGGGCAGGTTGCATATGAACTAGAGCTAGATTTGGTAAGAAAGGGAAACTGAACCCACATTACTTAGGACTATATCAGATAATTAAGAGTTTTGGGCAAGTTGCATATGAACTAGAGCTACCCCAAGAGGTTTCAATGGATCATCCAATTTTCTATGTCTCAATACTTCGAAAATACCTCAGAGGGGTAGAGGGAGACCGAAAAAGTACTGGGGAGAAGTGATTAGGTAGTCCGTCTTACGGATGGATTTTGAGACGAGGGTTCCTAGGAAACAGCCTCTCTATTTAGGTAGTGGTAAGGCTGCGTGCATCCACCCTCCCCAGACCCCACTTGTGGGATTTTACTGGGTATGTTGTTGTTGTTGTTGTAATGCTTCGAAAATACATAGGTGACCCATCCCTTATCACTCCTATTGAGGATGTACAGGTTACCGAAGATCTCACATACGAAGAGGTACCTACTGCTATTCTAAATTGTCAAGTTTAAAAGCTAAAAAATAAAGAAATAGCTTCAGTAAAGGTACTTTGGAGAAACTAGCAAGCAGAAAAAGTAACATTGGAAGCCGAGGATGCAATGAAATTAAAACATCCATACTTATTTGAAGCTAAAAAGGAAGTCCAACATGCGCAATTAGGACATTGATAGGTACGTGTGATTGAATACTTAGTATGTTGTCAAAATTTTGTGTAAGTAAAGGTTTAAATGTGGTTAAGCTATCTGATTGTGCTAAAATTCGAGGATGAATCTTCCTAAGGAGGGGAGGATGTAACACCCCTCACATTACATGTATGAGTACTATTCATATGAAACATGATATGGACTTTCAAATTAGCACCAATTTTTAAAAGTGTTTGAATCTTACGTTAAAGGGCAATATGTGTTTCGAACGCTTAAGAGGGTCCAGTGTATACATGTTTTGTGTCAAATTAAGGAGGTTATGACCTTAAATAAACTGAGAGAATTGAGGTTCTTGTAGGACTTAGGAAGCTAGCAGGTGAGTCACCTACTTTCTTAGCTTAAACTTGCTAGCTAAACGGAGACGAGGCCTGACATTGAATTTATCCAATTCCAATTATGGATGAAATCCGTGTTAAGAGTGTAACTTTACACTATGATTTAGAATCATAAATGGACTATATTTTCAGCCCAATAATAATATATAAAAGGTCCCATGTACATCACAACTCATTTGGTGAATTAGGCCAAAACTGACCAAGATAAAGGAAAACAAATTGGGCAGCAAAGGCCCATCTATTTAGAGCCCAATAAGGCCCAAGTAAAATGGATTTAGTAGCTGGATCATCAGCTTATTATGTAAGGCTGATAATGCCTTATTAAGTCGGCCAAGTTTCCCCTTTAAAAAGGGATTAATGCAGCTCCTATAAGTCATTCTAACTTGAACACAAGAAAAATTAGGTTGCTCTCCAAATTTCCTCTCAACGTTTTCTTGGTTTTTTAGGCAGATACAAGGGACCTTAAGGGTTCTTGGAGAAGCCATAAACATTGGGGGTAAAGGTAAGTATGTTTAGTTATGTGTTTAGTATGATTGTCTTATGAAAAACAAAAGATTATATTGGTTATGTTGATATTGAAATTGTTTGACACCATATGTTAGAAACTTTGTGATACCTTTTTCTTGTTAATAAAGAGGCTTTTCTCTTCTTGGTTGGCTATATTATGGAGTAATACTTATGTATTTAACAATGTTTGGTTTGGTAGTGATATAACCAGGCTGTTTCACTGCTTGTACAGTTCGCAAAGTGAGTTCTTATATGATGTTGCAATTGTGTTCTTGATTAAAACTTATGGGCTGATGTATGTAAGGGTATTGCCTCATATCTTTCATGAATGATTTTATACTTTCCTAAGACTATTTGAAGGCTGTTATTATGTATAAATTTGTTGAAAACAGTTTGGTTAAAGTTGGGATAGGTTTGGAATTGCGACGTCAAAATGTAGCGAAGGGATGTAACATTATGCCGTCCAATTGTATGTTGTGTTAACTTGTTGTGTATTCCATTTTGTGGGATGTTATAAGGCTGTTATAGCTCTAAAATATGCTGTTATGATGTATATATGAGAATGTATATTAGAAAATATGATTAGAGGTAAAAAGGTTGAAAGAATACGCTCGGGTTTATAGTTATCCATTTTCTGCCCATGTGTTGCTTTTTATAAGAATGGGCTGCCAAGATATGTCTTTTGGATGCTAATGCTAGTTTCATCACCTACTATGTTATAGATACATAATTGGAGGAAGGGAAGGTTATCTCAGGGTAATAGCAAGGTCATACAGCGAGGTATGTAAGGCTATTTGCTTTCGTTTTACTTGGAATCAAATCTAGAATCTTCCTTGGCACATAAAGNNNNGATTGTAAAGCGAGGTATGTAAGGCTACTTGATTTTGTATTACTTGGCATGAAATCTAGATTCTTCCTTGGCATATAAAGACACTTACCAACTCCGATACAACTATTAACAGTATCTTTACTCTTTCACATGTTCATATGCTTCCATGCATAGTCACCTTCAAATCTACATACATACATGGATACCAAGTACATGAGTTCTTGTTGCTAAATAAAGTTCATAAGTTGTTTCATCTCATACGCATTTCATTATTTGTGTAACGTACTCTTTTTATTGTCATATTGTCATGTTGCCAAATAAAGTTCATAAGTTGTTTCATCTCATATGCATTTCATTATTTGTGTAACGTAGTCTTTTCATTGTCATGTTGTCTTGTATGGTTATCTACATGTCGCATGCTGCCTACATAGTTCTACAGCTCCAATATTGTGACTACCATAAGGACCATCTCAAAGGTAATTGAAAGGTAATGCATATTGCTTATAGATAGGTGGCAGCCCGAGGGGTGGAAAAATCACCTAGCCAGGGATGATCCTATCATGGGGGGTAGTTCGAGAGGCTAAGGAAGAGCCTAGCCTGGGACGAACCCGATACAGTTTACCACTGATCAATTGCTCATTTTACAGTACATATTGTGCATAGATTTTACAGTAAAGGTAAAGTAATATAAATAACATAAAGTATATGATCCCACAATATAACTAAAGGTGGTCTCTTATCATATATCAGTGCATAGTTTCATTTGAGTTGTTATTTCATATACGGTATTTCCTGCCTTACATATTCAGTACATTATCCCATACTGACGTCCCTTACGGGTGACCTGTATTTCATGCTACAGGTACAGGTACTAGTAGATCTCCCAGTAGGATTATAGGATATCCAGCTATGGTTACCAAGCTCCAGGTTAATTCGAGGCTTTCCATGTCTAGAGCTTATATTATTTTGTGTTGTATAGTTAGTCTAGGCAGGGCTTGTCCCGACCCTTATCAGATACTTGTCCTTATTCAGAGGCTTTGTTGACTATGTAAATTAAAGTGTGGTCATGTCTCATACTTTAGACAACGTGGCCGCAACAGCCTAAACATATGTGTTTCCTTTTGGTTTGTTGTTACTGTTTACTTTTTTAAAGGCATATTGAGTGTAGAAACGCCTTCTAATATGTATAAAAAGTGCATGGGTACAGTTTGGTTCTCTCGAGCCTTATTAGGTATGGGTGCCTGTCCATGTTAATGGGATTTGTGGCTTGACAACAATATAGGCAAAATGCAATATCATGAGCAATGGACAACATAGTAACAATATGACATGTATAAATGAAGGTTGAAGTAAAACATGCTTATATAGAACATATTTCATATGTAAGAATAGACTAACATTATGATAGATTATCACACCCTACCATCCATTGTGATTAAGATATCAACCCCTCAATTAGTTGATGGTTATCTGACCCTACCATCCAAGGTGATTGAGGTATCAACCCTACAATTAGTTGATTGTAGTCTCCCCCTTCCATCCATGGTGATTTAGGTATCAACCTATCAATTGGATGATGGTTATATCACCTTACAATCCATGGTGTTTGAAGTATCCACACCTTAATTGGTTGATCATTGTCTCACCCTATGACCTATGGTGATTTAGGCATCACCTCCTCAACTAGGCATGGTTGCCTTACAATACTATAAGTAATTTTCATGGAAACAACTCATATAACATTCCTTTCATCATCATAAATTCATTCAAGTTAGAGGTCATACAATAGATCATCAATAGCCCAAGAATCCAAAACCTGACACTTTATCAAACACTTGGTGGGTTTGTAATGTTGGTATAAAACCATGCAATTCAAGAGTACAATTATGCAAGATAACTTGAAGTAAATCAACGCACTAACATTTTGTAATACCCTCATTCAATATACATCAAAAACCTTAATCAAATCACAAGATAAAACATAGATTTATAGCTCAAAACATACTTGGGAACCATGGATGAAAAGACCCAATGGTTGAAACCCACATATCTTAACTATGGAGAATTCCTTGATGAAAATTTGATTGTGAACTTTAAGCTTGATGAATTCCTTAAGATCCGGAATGAGTTTGGAACTCTAGATTTGGAGTGAAATATTTGTGTAAATGTTTGAGAAGGTTTTTGGGAATGTCTTGTATGATATGGTGTTGAAATATTGCTAAGACCCAAAGGCTTCGGACTAAATCAACAACACTAGGCAAAAATTACACATCTACATGCCCTTGCCATCGTCATTCTGGGGTCGCGCATACCTCACTGGAAATCAATTTTTAGGAAAACTAAATTTTGATATGGTTGCTATAAAATTGGGGTTAGACCCATTTTTCACTCAATTTTCCCCTTGATCAATAATATAAAGTTAAATTTTTGATATCATACATGAATTTTGAGATATATGAAAATTATGATTTTGGACACTTCCGAGGTACATTTTGGGGGACTTTTTGGGGTCGTTTCAATTCATGGGTTGACCTTGATTTTGGGAAGAAAATATAAAAGTATTTATTTTTGAGAAAGTGCGAGACTCTTCACCTGTAGTGTATTCTATGGGCTGTGAAGGTGATATCATTGACAATTCAAATGAGGGGCTGATTATTTGAAGATTGTTCTATGAACATACAGATGGGTCATGGATTACTTTACAAGTTGTAGATCACGTTTCATGCCCTATGGATCAAAGAAGAGAGACTTTCAAATATTCACCATATGAAACCACCTACGGGCCATAGAATACTTTATGGGCCATAGAGGGGTGTCATAGATCACCAGTCCAGTTTTTCAACAACAATGTATGAGACCCCAATTATGGGCTGTGAAATACAATATGACCCGTAAAGCTATTCGTGAGGCGTGACGACCCTGCTATCCTATTTTTTTAGAACTTGTATTCTAAATATTATAAATAGGTTTTTAGGTTTTTTTATAAAAAGACAGAGAGTTTGACAGTATGAGAGAGAAAATAGTGGGATTAAGGAGAGATAACATTGGAGAGGTTTGAGAAACTCTTGTACTTTTATTTGATCATACAATCTTTAAATTCTCTTTGAATCTTAGATTTGCTTGTTCTTAATTCAATTGTGTAAGTACTCTATTATATTATCCCATTTCATAAGTCTTGTATCTACACAAATCATGAGTAGCTAAATACACAACTAGGGTTGCGAGAACCATGAAAAACTAACAAAGTAAAATCGGATAAATCATAATTCTTAGAATGTGTGCATGCATGTGTAAATTAAGTCTCTTTGTTTTGCATGTTTTCCAGTAGTGTCCAACATTAGAAACCATGTAGTGTTACCGACTGGACCAAGGTAGTAATGAATAGGAAAAGTGATTAATTAATAGGATTCAATTTATATGTTCTCATCTAATCAACTGAAATGGGCTAAGGGGATGTTGTACTAGGACTAATACGTAAGGGTTAGTAGTGCACACTGCGGAGATGGGCCAAGTCACATAGTGAAATTCGCCTCTCTATTGGACCAAAGGGTTTGGTAAACTTAACTTACCGTCATGCATGATACACACTAGAAAAGAATTAGGTTATCGGGTGATACTGAGTTAGGGAATCATGGGGAACAAAATACCCTAGTTCCTCTCCATATTGGTTATAATCTTGTTTAGTTCGGTTTACTTTTCTACTTGTTATTGCAAATCCCCCTTTCAGGAGATAAGTAGGTTAATCACTCAAATTGCATTAATTAAATTCTCCTAAGTCTACGTATTCCCTATGGGTTCGACCCTAACCTTGGTTAGGTTCTATTTCTTGACAATAACTACTTTATACATAAAAAAATTATAACTTAGGTGACATCAGTAATTCAAAGAGCTTTCATTTGGTAGTTCATCCAACATCTAATTAGTTTGTTATTAAAGATATGATTATTTGGAGTTGGCACATGTACAAACTCGTGCTAGAACATAGTCGATTGGAATAGTTTGTGCTTGGCTTGATGCAAAAGGGGCTTCGAATTGCATGAGTGTACATGGAGGGGATTGGAATGTTAAGGGTTTATGGAGATAGAATAGGTCAAAAATACTATTCATAAAAACTAGCCGAATCAATTAACGTAGGCTCAATTAGGGGTCATAAATGAATGCACAACCCATCCTGCATTTCATAAATAAATATATAGAAACTATCCTACCGAGCTCCAAAACCACAAACCCTTTCACGGTCCATAAAGTTTACCACAGGTTGTAAAGCTCTTTGTAGATCCCTTCTATACTTAACTAAAATTATATGTTTCTAAGACCCTATCTCTAACATATTATTATGACTTGTACTATACTTCATGAACCATAGACTATTCTTATACTTTACTTCCTGAATTTGAATTTTACCCAAATCAAAGTCCCTAATGCATGAGGCCTTTGTACAATCTATGAACTAAACCACAATCCATACTTATGTCTTGTGCTTTCATTCTAGTGACCAAATTTTAAACATTTTCTTTAGCCTCAACGTCAAACTTATGTGTCATTAAAATTTCTATGCTTCAAGAATTAGTTTTGGGTGTGTATTAATGTAAAGTGGCAAAGTCATTACCTATGCTTCTAGGCAACTAAAGGTGCATGAGAGTAATTACCCCATCCATGATCTTGAATTTGTGGTCGTGGAATTTTCTATGAAGATATGGTGTCACTATTATATAGGTTCATGTAGATATTTTCATGACCATAAGAGTCTCCAATACGGGTTCACCCAAAGAGATCTAAATATAAGGCAAAGCAAGTTGTTAAAATTCCTTAAATATCATGACATGAGTGTGCATTACCATCCAAAAAAGGCTGATGTTATGGATGATGTTCTAAGTAGGGTGTTCATAGAGTGTACAACATACATCGATGATGGCAAGAAGGAATTGGCAAGAGAAGTTCACTAGCTTGCTAGATTGGGAGTTAGGTTGGATGAGACTGAAAATGGAGATGTGGTGATTATAGATGGTTCTAAGTCTTCGTTGGTTGAATAGGTTAAATCCAAATAAGACCTCAACCCCACTTTGGTGGAATTAAAGCCATTGGTGAAGGATGTCAAGGTGGTTGTTTTCTCCCAAGGGGGAGATTGTGTTTTTAGGTACCAAGGTAGTATATGTATGCCCGATGTTGATGTGTTGAGGGAATTGATAGGCTCCTTATTTATCTTACTCCATTCTCCCTGCTTTTATAAAAATGTATATGGATTTGTGAGAAGTGTATTCCTGGGGTTGTATAAAAAGAGATATTGCCAAGTTTTTAGCCAATTTTCGTAATTGCTAGCATGTCAAAGTCGAATATCAAAGGTTGGGTGGCCTAGCATACTGTAA
>DF360088.1:51824-64028 GCA_000787875.1 Solanum virginianum | reverse complement strand
CCGAATTGAGAAAATTTGAGCATATTTGGAACATAAGAAGTTTTACATGTCTTTATGTGATGAGCATGATTGGTTGGAGTCTAAATGACCGTTTGAGTTAGAGTCTTGAATGATTTGATAAGTTTTGACAACATGCATGATGGATAATCCTGATTGGTTGATTGTTGATTGAGCTAAATATAATGATTGTCTAAACCACTCCTGAAAGATGTGATTGGGATAGGTTGGATGGTTGATAGGTCGAAAGACTTGATTATAATAGAATTGTTGAATTGATAAGAGTTCTTCTAAGACTCCTGATTGGTTTGGTTGAGATTGATTGTCTTATGAGCATTGAGTCTTGGGAGGAGTATCGAGTATTGAATTGAGTGAGAGTAATTAATACTTAAACTCAATGACTATGTCACCAAACGTATGCGAGGATTGAATCATTAAGTCGGATGTTTCCTTTTTATGTCCCTTGTAAGGACTTGATTGATTGGCTTGGAACCGTGATTGGTTGATTTATCCTTTACCCTGGCAAAGTATTAGACGGTTGTGGCAACATCAACGAGATTGTTGTACGATTACTGACTCATAAATGATTGTTGTCGGATAAGAGAAACTCCCATATAGAACTTGATAGTACTTCACATGATTGGTTTGATCATGCATAAATGATTTGATTGAGTTGCATGCTAGAGTTTTTTTTTAGGAGCATTTACTAAGTCAAATTATAGATTGTTGAGTTGATTGGTTGATTGTTTGAGCTTATTGGGTTGACTTGTATTGAGCCTTACTTGATTTTTTGGCCATCTTACATACCAGTATATTCAATGAACTGACGTCCACTTGGGCCTACAACTCTTGTTATTTACATTCCAACTCTTGTTCATAGAAAATTATTAATTTTATAAAGACTTAGTTGTTAGGACACTGTCTAGCCTTACTTGGGTATTTACTTTCGCTGATTAAATGTGATGTGATGATAAGGTCAAGTGGTTCACTTGAGGAATTAATAATGGTTCTTCAAGTGCCACACTGCCAAAGGTATCCTCCCGAGACGTGACAAACAACTAAATATAAATATGTTAATAGCTAAAATGATTAACCGAAAACATTATTATAAACTAAGTTATTTCAATACATTATTGAACAAAATTTTTTGTGTACAATAAGTGTAATCTAAAAACAAACTGGAATTCGATTGATTGAATATAATAACTCTAACTAACTATTTATGAAACCTCTACTAATACTGACTAGAAATAGTTAGGTCATCACCCCTTGCTTCCCTAAATCAATATGTACGAATAAAAATAAAAAAATTGGAAATATAAACTAATTTGAATCCTCGAAATAAGAGAACTCAATCACCTACTGGCTGACTAGGATCCTGTTAGTAAACACCTAAATCTATATCACATGAAAAATGTAGGCAAACGAGATACGATCATTACTATGAATGTACCAAGTATGTGAGATATACATGATAATTTGTAAAATTGAATGTGGCAAATTTGAGATGCTAACTGAATATGAAACTAAAATATATGAACAAATGCAATGACCAAATAGTAAAAATGCAACTGATGAATATTAAAAAATTAAAATAATTGAATGTAAGGTTAGTGCAATATTTGAGGCTGAACTATACTATTGAATAGTACTGATAAAACTGATAATAAGAATAGCTAATGAATGTTGATAAACTAACACTGATAGTTAATAGATACTTTGTTTGAAAGCATCACTAAATTTGAGGAACTAATAAACTAAGTCTAAACTTATAGACATTTTATTTGAAAGTATCTTTAAACATGTAGATTGAAAGATTGTACAATTGGTTATGACAAATTTTATATCTTGAATAAAATATGCAATTTAATCGATACAGATTCAAAGACATGATTTTTTTTATATTTAAAGGACTCACAAAAATAATTATATAAAAATACTCAATTTTAAATAAAAACATATATTTGTGGACTATTATGAAGAAGAACTAAAATATGATGACAATTATATTTTTCATAAGAACCTAACTGTTGATGAGCTAGAAATCTCTTTCTTTGAGTCTTTGCACAAAATAATTTTTTAAAACTAAAATTAATCTAATAAAACTAACTATACTCTTCTTGAAATTTGATTATACTTATCAAAATTATAATATGTTTTCTTTAACTCTTCTCGAAATAGTTCATTTGAATCTAAATTACTTTCTTGAACTTTTTCTTAAAATGCTTCTTTAAAATAATACACTTAAAATGCTAAACGTACTTTCTTAAACCCTTGAGATGTATGCTTTACGTATGAATTTTTGTCAATAGATAGGAAAAAGTTATTCATATATTAATTTTGTATAACTTATATAATATCTAGTAGTTAAATAGAAAATAAATTATTTATGTATAAAATTAAGAACAAATTACACAAAATGCCCATAAATAGGTCATAGCAACTTCGTCATAGCAAAACGTATGGAAATAAGGGCGGAGCTACATTCATCCAAGAGTGGTCAAATAAACACCCTTCATCTAAAACCTTTTTCGATTATATAGGTTAAATATAGAGATTTTGATATATATCAATTGTTCAACACTCTTAATACAAAATCACCTACCCATGTTCTATAAGTATGAACATACTTAACGAAAAATGTTGGCTCCGCCACTTATGGAAAGCGTAACTAATCAGAATACCAGAGCAAAATAATGATTTAGACCAATCTTGAGTATCGACATTCAAGATAAAGAAAACTTTAAGCTTTTGATGAAGGGAAAAAAAAACTCATGAACAATTTACAACAAGATATAGTAATAAGTTAGGAACTTCTATGGAGCTCTATGTAAAAACTATGTAGACTTGATATGAGCAGTTCGAGCAGCAGCTCTCTGCAATGCCTTCAACTTATTAGCCTCCATCCGAGCTCTTTGTTCTTCCGAGATCTGAATAGCCCCAGAACTTTTTGCTACATTATCTGGAGCCTGATTTACTGTATCTTTCCCTCCAGAAGATGCATCAACAGCAGCAATGTTTTGATTGGATGGCTGAGATGGCTCCTGCCAAATACACAACATGATATGGTTAAAACTTAAAATATCTGCACCAGTAGGCACATAAAGGATGCTAGCCAGTAATAATAGGTTGTAACTGAAGATTGTGTCAAATCCTACCAGTGTAGCACATTAGACTAAAAATTACAGGAGGATAGTATTCACTGACTAGATAGGTGACTGTGGGATCCATTGATAAAGTGAGTTCTCTTCATATGAGAGTGTGATTAGAATTCAACAAACATTGTTTTTCAAGAAATGCTATACTAACCATTTCTAATGAACTTTTCCAAGAAGCTATTCTCCTCAAGCTTCAACAAGTAAAAAACCTCAAATTCGAGGAGCAAGCTAGATATTTTCCTTATGCTAGCTACAAGAGTAGCCATAATCTACTCTCTGCTGTACAGATAGTTTGAGATTGGTTTAAATAAGAAATCACTAGGATAAATTGATTGAACCTCTTATTCTGTTGCACTAGCTTTACCAGTCTATATGACAATTTCCTCGGATGGAACAAAGAGAGGCTAATTAGCGTGGGCTGGGTTGATTTTGGTCTCAACATACCCAACTCACATTCCAGGTATACTATTTTGGAAGAGTATATTGTATCCAACTGCATATAATTTCATAACAAGGGAACAAGGAAAATAAATAGACAAGGAATGAGGTTAGTTTGTTAGACCAGGGGTGATTTAATAAGAAGGGTTGCTGGGTCTTATTTTGGGTGTTAAGATGGAAATTTTATCCCATATAGTTCCAAGGCCATTGTTATGAACCTGGTAGAAGTTTTCGGGATCATAGAAATCTGACCGCATTAATTTGGCATCACTCCAAAGCATTAAGTCTAAACTACTATTGTGTGCTTTCTAGTAGGGAAAAATGATCACTGATTTAAGATTTGGGATTAAGTATGCCAGACAAACTAAACACTTAATAGTTATTTTTGGAAACAAGACAAACACTGACACAAATATGTTGGAAATTTCATTATGGTTACCTCAATTGCCTTCTCCCACATATCATTAAGCATGATTTCTTGATCATCCTTAGGATCTGGATTAGGATCTGGATTTTGCATTGTATCTTCTGGATGGTCAGTTGGTTCTGAGTCCATGAATTCTGCATACAAATACAGCAGAGATGCAATTTCTAATTTCAAATCCAAGCATTCACAAGTAGAAAAGCAAATTTATTATGGATGACACATATCATGATTTCTCCTTTTTTATTCACAGAATCAACAAAAAGTGCACTTGAAAGTGACCATCATGATCGCAAATGACTAACATTAAACATAAACATTTCACATTCCTTAGAAAAAAATAATACTTAGTCTTGAAGACAAACATGCATATCCCTCGAGCTCTACATGATCAGTGAAGTTACTTGTTCATCAAAGTAGTGCTTCAAAATTTAAACCTATGTTGCTCGAACTCAAAAAATATACTGTCACACCTGTGTCAGATTCTTAAAAAATGCACTACTTTTGGAGGAACTGACATGCACCCGTCGACATCTTTGAAGAGTACGAGCAAACAAGTTCAAAGAGAAGGGAAACGCTAATATATATGTATGTTAGATGTTGAATTTTAAACTAGGATACCAAGCTGGCCTTAAAACTGTATACCCTAAACAACAATTAGTAACAACAAAACTCTTAATTATCAAGTTTAACTTTTAGCCTAAATGTTTCAATCTCAAATGGTATGCAATTTTACGTGATTAACAGATCATAGACACATCTCATGATAGACAACTGAAGAATAAGGTACAAGCCTGTAATATTTTTAATAGGCCTTTTCCCCTGGGGAAACAATAGAGAAGAGGAATTGTGTCTTGTAATAGTTGAGGTTCAATACAAAAAACTACTATAATTGAAACATAAGAGAGTTAAAGTAAAATGAAGCACTCTGCAAGGAAAGAATTAGAATCACATTTGATCTGCACTAATTTAATATTTCTTAAAATTACCAGACTGCTACATTCCTTTTCCCTATTTAAGTAGGTAACCACTTTGATAATATTTAGAATTTTGGATGCGACAACAATATACCTAGTGAAATATTTAGAATTTTGGATGAAAAGGAGTATAAGGAAGTTGAAGTTGGAAAAGGATATTTTGAAGTTGAGGCTATGTGCGGACATAACTTGACTTGGATAATGTTTGTAAAAGTTGAAAATTTGTGAATAGAAACCATTAGTTCACTTGAAATACTCCTCAAACCATTATTCTAATAATTAACCAGTAATTCAAAATATTAAAATTAAGTATCCAAAATACTGAATTCATCGTGCTTTCAAATTTCATACTTCCTCTGTTTAAAAAAGAATGACTTACTTTCTTTTTTAATCCATTTCAAAGAAAATGACCCCTTTCCTTTTTTTGACAGCACTTTAACTTCAACTTTTCACATGACATGTTCAAAGGCCACAAGATGAAAGGGCATTTGGGTGCATTTGGCATAACTTTAATTTAGGACCCAGTATTAAAAGTTTTCTTTATTTTTTTAAAGTTTGTGCTAAATCAAACTAGATCATTCTTTTTTTTTAAAAGAAAAGATTATATGCTTTGTGATACAAAAGCAAAGAGAGTAATACAAAAAATTTCAATGGAAGTTCAACATTTTAACATTCATTAGTCGTTGGTAGTCATATATTGCTGCTTTCTCAAGCTGGAAGTAATTTGAGATGAGAGATAAAGTACTTAAAGAATAGGAACTGATGGAGATGTACCCTGTTGATTTATTTCTTGTTCTTGTACTTGTGGCTCATACAACTTTGCAGGATCCACCCCTTCGGCAACCCTGTCCCGTAATCCTCTCATACATAACTGTTCAAAGAAAAAGGAACGCTAGTAAGCTTGACAAATTGAAACATAAAATCTTTAACACTCATTTGTTTTACGTGGTCACTGGAGGTCACACAATTAACTATTTTTCAATCATCAAATATTGGGGAAGATGACCTGTTACAGCGAATGGAGAGAGACATATCTGGTATCGGGTTAAAAGTTAGGTATTAATCTGTGTTTTTGAATATTAAGCTCATGTAACAGGCTTTCCACAACAGAATGCTATTAAGCGACAAATACTATGACTTGGTTCAATTCTTATGCTGATTAAATTTGCGAAGAAATTCTAAAGGATGATTTTGCACATAATACTCAAACATATGTGAAGTTGTGGCCCCTATTATTCTGCTTTTATCTTGCATAATGTTTAAATGTTCTATTTTTTCTCACAAGCTGTAGGATGCAGATAAATTATTTGTTAAGCAAGATATATATCAAAATGGCATGCGTGTGTCTCGAGGAAGCCTTGCAAGGACAACACAAGAGCCATAAATAAAGTGATTTTTTCAGGGATTGAAGGATGGCAGTGCACATTATCCAATTATTACTTCAAAAATGTTGTTGATACATTGTCTTTTTTTTTATTTGCACCGGGTGTCCGAGTCTCTTAGAGCCCCGACTTTGTTGATACATTGTCTTGTCATTATCTGATACCAAAACTGATAGTATATGGCACGAGAAGACACTAGTGCAAAGGAGATACACCATATAAAGTGTCATGATGACAAACTTACCACCATTATGCATTAAGCATGTAAAGAGAGTTGCCAAGCAGGAAAAATTAAGTCTTGCTCGATGGCCATGTGGCTCAAATTTACTGTAATGAGATATTTTGCAAATTATACCAAAGAGATCCAGGTTAAGAAACTGAAGTGTGTATATGCACAAAACTACAACAAATAGCAGTTATTTTTAGGATTGTACACCTAAAACAATAATTACCTCTTAGTTCTTATATGACAGAGAAGATGCAGATGATTAAGTAATGAGCTACCTACTCACAAATATCAAACTAACACAATCAAGAGAATATCAAAAGTTTGGATGAACTCTGGACCACAGATATTGTCAAATTTACTAGATGCAGATGCATTCTACTTCTCAAAACATCATAAAAGTATAGCAAAACAGATTTAGCATCTCGTTGAAAAGAACATTGTTGGTATTTATTTTCAAGACAAAGTGCTTTATTTAGACATGTATAAAGGGTCTCCATTTTCCAAGAGCCTTCTCCTCCATATATTCCATTTAATCATGCTGGAATCAAGCTCTCGGGAAAGCCAAGAAATAAATTTTTAAACTGAAAGATAGTACTCATTTTATTGACATGTATGTTTAACATAATTGGTTTATCGACGCTGGGAAGTGAAGCCAGTTACCTTGACTCTCTTTGAGCCACCAAGCTTTTCCACCTTATGTATGAACTGATCAAATGAGTAATAAGGAAGCAAACCCGCATGCCACTCAGCATATAAGCCAAGTAGGTGCCCCAAATCAGCAACCTGCACCCAGTTAAGATTACATAATAAACAAATCACTCTGATGCTGGAGTACCACTAGTATAAGTACATACGGCTTCCAAAATTGTTCATTTTGTAGTAACAGTACAACTAAAAGGACTGTCTCCATCCTTAACCAAAATGGACATAACCATTATAACAATCACCATCTTCATGCAAAATATCAAACTTACCATCTTAAAGAGGCACTCTTTTCAAGTAATACAGAGAAAAACAAGTCTCCTTACTGCCACAAAATGCTTCAACGCAAATGCAATTAGTACTACCTTGGTTGTCCCTTGGTTACAAGAAGGAAAAAAAGTGGCGTACTACAATGACACTGTCAAAAATGTCATTAGTAGAATTAGAGGTTGATACTCTAAAGTTTTTTCACCTGATGGTAGAGCAATCTTTATCAGACATATCCTCTTAGCTCTACCTACTCATTTTCTCAGTGTTGTCAACCCTCCAAAATTGACTTTGGAACTTATTGAAAATGTTTAGCTAGGTTCTTTTGGTCTGGCCAAGAAACTGGTAACAAGCACCACTAGATTGAAGACATTTGCATTGCTTTTAATTTCAAACAGTGGTGGAAGCTAAGAACCTCTAAATCTCTTTGGAGTGATTCCGTGAAAGCAAAGTACTGGAATAATCAACAACCTGTTGATGTCCATGTATTAAAGAAAGCTCCCGATACTGGAAATATCTTCATGGGATCAAACACAATACTGAGAAATTGATTTATTGGAGACTAAGGAATGGGGCTGGATCATTCTGGTTTGATAAACGGCCTGGCTTGGACCCTCTATGGCATCTGCTCCCTAATGATAGTGAACAAAGTCAGATAGAGCTCCATTCAGTGTTTAAGAATTGAGTTTGGCACTGGAATTGCTCTGGATTATCAACTGTCCACAGAATATAAGAATTGTATCGGCAGCTTGAGTATCAATCTAAACAGCAACAAGGATGATCTTGCTAATGGACTGAAACTTCTACAGGAAAATTCAGCACCATTTCAGCCTGGTGAACTATTAGTCAAAGCAGAGAGCCCAACAACATTGCCAAAAGTATCTGGAACAAGGACATCCCATTCAAAATGACCTTCCTAACTTGCAGTCCATCCATGACAGACTCTCTATGGATGAGAAAGTAAAGATGAAGTTTGGGATCAGTATCACACCAAGCTGTCACTATTGTATTTCAGATAGCTCCAACACTGATATTGAAAATGTTGATCACTTGTTTTGCCAAAGTCTTCATGCTAAGATAATCTGGACTGTTTTCACTGGACCTCCTGGAATTGGACACAGTCACAACTCTCTTAAAATGCTATTGCTCTACTGCTGGAACTTGAAACTAAGAAACCCCTGGCAGCTTTTATAACTAAAGCTTATAATTTGTTGGGAACTATGGAAAGTAGTGTGAACAACAAACTTGAGGTTAAAGATATTCAATATAGAGAACCAAAACTATGTTGTTTATCAATCTTGCAGGGTACACAGAAGAAATTTGGTAAAGCAAGGATAGGTGAAAACTGTAATAGCCAATGTCAGGTGTTTGATGCAGATATCCACCAAAGAACTACTATCAAGGTCAAATGGCTCAAACCTCCTGAAATACCTGTAAAGCTCAAAAGTGATGGAAGTTGCATTAGGGGAAGATATAGTGGTGGAGGAATAATCAGAGATAGCCAAGGCACCATTATCATGGCTTACTAATGAACTTGGGTTAACGCACTAGTAACATGGCTGAAGCACAAGCTTTACTCTATGAATTCAAATAGTGTGTTAACTGAGGGAATAGAGTATGGGTGAAACAGATTCTCTACTACTCACCAAATGCATCAAGAGAGAATGGAAACCCCCTTGGAGATTGGACAATCTGATACAAGACTTACAGAATTTAGTTGAAGAACATGGATTAACCACCAGTCATTTCTTCAGGGAAGCTAACAAAGATGCCAATAAATTAGCAGCCCTTAGCCACAATATTGATGGAACACATGTCTTCAACTCTTTCTCAGAACTCCAAGGTATGTTAGAGGTTCAGCAAACATAGACAGATGGGAGCTACCATCCTCAGAACCAAATCAACAAAGCCCTCCAATATTGTATGTGAACCTTCTTGATCCATACAATCATGGATTCAAGTTAGGATAGGATAATCTAAACAAACTTTCTTTGGTGTTAACTTAGTAGAGAGAAGCTAACTTTGCCTCCACCCAAAGATCTTGTATCAAGTATGGTATGCCAAACTCAAAGCTGTAACTTTTGCTTATCAATGATCGATGGAGGCTGTTAATTTTTTTCTAAAGTAATTCAAGAGTGTTTTTATTTGGATGTTACCAGTTACAACATTCTCTTCCTACTGTTTTCCACATCAATAATACTTACTTTACCAATAAAAAAGTGATTGAAGAGTGTTGGTTATTCTGGATGCAGCAACAGCATACTCACAAGTAGAGTACGGAGAAGGTAAGACGTACGTAAAATTTACCCCTACCTTTGTGAGGTAGATGTGCCTATTCTGGATGCAAATCAAACAAAATAATAAGAAATTCCAACCAGCAAATAAAAAACAAAAATGCCTCAAGAGTAACATTTGGTTAAGTTAAAAAATGAATTTATTTAGCATATGAGAGGGAACATTATCAATCGGATGTTGGGTGTTTTCCCTAATTTTCTTACCATAATTGAGTTTTCTTTTTACTAAAAGAAAAACATAAAGTCTCCATATATGGGTAGCTCTTTCTCTTGGAGGAAAAGATTTATGACTCTATAAATAGAGGTTCATTCCTTCTAATTTGATAGCATCTACAATGTAGTCCTAAGGTCTTGAGAGTTTTGTTTACAGGAAGTTGTGAAAGACAAGTGATACATTATTAATTGTATGAACCTTTTTTTATTCTGAGTGAATTTTCTTTGAGTAAAGGTAACTTTGTATTTACAAAAAACTCATCAACTGAAGATGATGAGGAGTATTTTACAATCCATACATGGTGTGTACACTTTCCTCAATGAGACTTCTCAACAAACAAGACTTTATAAGTGGATTGCTTAACTACTCTTGCAGATTAGATTAATTGACCAAACTACGTTAAATGTCTTTTGATTATTTTAGTATATTTCTCTTTTGTTTTCTTACTCATGGTCTTCTGAAGTTTATTTTACAAACTTTAACTTGACATTGATTATTTCAATCCCAACACCAAAAACTATACACTCTGAAAACCAATTTGTAAATCAAAAGCAAGATCTATTGGGAACTTTTTTTTAAACCCCTCCCTTGAGCTCCACCATTTTAGATCATTTGGTGACTCGATCTTTTTCTTTAATCCTAAGGTAACTTGAACCTGTAAGTTGGAGCTAAATGGTGCTCAACTATATGAGCAACCATTTTGTTATCTGTTGGAAACTTCAGTTACATGGTGAAGTGCAAATCATTTTCTCACCAATAATAAACATGAAAAGGAATATCATCTAATTGCAGTTTAACTACGTTCCAAATAATACTACAGTAAAAAGATCAATGTGAGAAATAAAATCATAGGAAGAATAATTACAGATACAGGAAAGTGGAAAACAATATTTGCACAGAGTAGTCTGAGAGACGGATGAAAGTACCTCATGACCGCGGCCGCGACATTTGAAAGCACGAGGAAAATGACGGAGAACGTATCCAAGTCCTTTATCAGAGAGAAGGATATCCGGTGTTAGCTTAGGCATTGACCTCGGAACTTTCTTCGGCTTAGAGGCAGAAGCTCCAGTACCGGCACCGGCAATAGAACCATCACCGGCGTCGGATCCGGTCTTTGAAGCATACTTCGTCGTATTAGGATTACATTTATCGGTACTGTCTGGATTGGACGGACAATCTCTTGACCAGTGACCTGGGCGACCACACCTGAAGCACCCGGTAGGCGCTGAACCACCGCCACCGCCGGACTTCTCCATTTCCGGTTAATTTGCTTTCTCTCTTCGAGATTTAGAGGGTTTTTTCTCGTATTTGGCGGGAAAAAAAGGAGGGAAACTACGTGATAAGTGGAAATTTATTTATTTTTTATAGTTTTTTCTCTTAATTTTTTTTTTTTTACTTTTCTTGTTAGTTTAACTTAAAAAAAATTGACCTTTTCTATTTTTTTTAAAACCTTTTGAAAAAAATGAAAATACGAATTAACTATTTTAGATTGAAAAAATTAAATAATTAGATTACAATAAAATAATATAAGAAAGTAGAATTCATTAGGTTATTTATCAAAAACTAAACTAGTGATAAAAAAATTATTAAAAAATCGCTTGTGCAAATGAAAACAACACATATCTACATATATCTAAAAATAATTTTTTTTAATTAATTTTTACATAAATTAACTTGTTAAAACTTATATAAAAATATCAAAATTAGCCGTAAATTTTATAATATAATATCTCTATATGATATATACTATATAAAACCGTTGAGTGTGAGGTATATTTTGCATTCGATTGGAGTTACTAGGCAGTCTTGAGATTGTTTGTCTTGACATTTATACCTCAGTGAAAACATCTCATATTCATGGTGAAATTACTTATTCCATAATAATTTATTCAGAGATAACTTGTTCGCAACCAACGATCCCTATAAGTATTATAAGAGGGTTGAGAAGTATCTTTCTTGAGGATAGAAGCAGATTTAAATTACACCGACTAGGAAACCACCTAACCCTACTAACCAATTATCCTATTATTCTAATTTGTGACCTTCACTTCTTCCTATCTAGGGTCATGTCCTCAGTGAGACTAAGTTTTGCCATATCATATCTAATCACCTCCCCCCAGAA
>DF360088.1:31476-51294 GCA_000787875.1 Solanum virginianum | reverse complement strand
ACTGAATTTGCACTCCAAGTATTCAGTTTTGGTCCTGCTCAACTTGAATCCTTTGGATTCCAAGGCATGTCTCCAAGCCTCCAACCTATCGTTAGCTTTAGTCCGAGTCTCATCAATCAGTATTATGTCATTCGCAAAGAGCATACACCAAGGTACCTCCTCTTGGATAGATCGCGTCAGCTCATCCATCACTAAGGCAAACAAGAAAGGGCTCAACACAGATCCTTGGTGTAGTGGTAGATCACGTTAGCTCATCCATCACCAAGGCAAACAAGAAAGGGCTCAACACAGATCCTTGGTGTAGTCCCATCTCGACAGGAAAATACTCTGAGTCTCCTCCCACTGTTCTTACCCGAGTTTGGGCTCCATCGTACATATCACTTTACCTATATTTCTCCACTACCCTCCGAACAAGATGAATTGCTTCAGTGGTCGACCGCCCCCGCATGAAATCAAACTGATTCTCCGAGAAAGACACTACTCTTCGCACCCTCATCTCCACCACTCTCTCCCAAACCTTCATAGTGTGATTTAATAACTTGATACCCCTGTAATTGTTACAGTTTTGAATATCTCCCTTATTTTTGTACAATTGAACCATTGTACTCCTCCTCCATTCGTCAGGCATCCTGGCAGTCTTCATAATAGCATTGAACAGTCTAGTCAACCACTCTATGCCATCCTTGACTATGTTCTTCCAAAAGTCTACCGGAATCTCATCGGGGCCGATCGCCCTCCCCCTCTTCATCCTACTACACCAACACCACACCCTCCTCATCCTTGATGCACTTCACTTGGTCCAAGTCGCGAGCTTTCCTTTCTCTTACTTTAGCGAGCCTATACAATCTCTTGTACCCACCTTTATCATTTAGCTCCTCATAAAGGTGCTCAAACGCTGCTGACTTAGCAATTGCCACCGTCGTCTTTGCTTCTGACTTGGCCGTCTTATAGATTATCTTAAGTTTTTGCTTTTCGTCTTCATCCCTACACTCTAACCATTCTGTGTAGGCGACCTTCTTATTTTTCACTTTACCCTGTACTTCATCATTCCACCACCAATCGCGCTGCCGTTGACCAAAGGCCCCTCTCGAAACCCTAGTACCTCGGAAGCTACCTTTCTTATTTAACCAGCAGTCGTGTCCCACTAACTATCCCACTAACTATTCACATTACCTTCACTACTCCACGCCTCTAAGCTCCTCAACTTTTCTTCCATCACGCGAGAGAGAGCAGGAGTAAAATCTCCCCATCTAATCTTAGGTTTGGCATACCAATATATAAATATACTAGATGATATCATCGATCAAAGGCAGCTCAACACTAAAGGCAATGAAGCAGTGGCTTTAGGCCCCTAAAAAAAGTTTATTAGTTATCTTTTACATATACTTTTTATTTG
The DNA here is from genome assembly GCA_000787875.1 of Solanum virginianum. Classification (NCBI taxonomy): domain Eukaryota; kingdom Viridiplantae; phylum Streptophyta; class Magnoliopsida; order Solanales; family Solanaceae; genus Solanum; species Solanum virginianum. Next base: position 49,898 of record DF360088.1, on the reverse strand, counting down.
TTAATTTATCTAATTTATTTCAATTTGAATTAATCGTATTTAAATATTAAATTTGTTAGACTATCTTTAATTTTTTTTCTTGAGATATTTATAAAACATATCAAGCTCAAACTAATAAGATTAACAAATAATTAAATTTTAAAAATCATTATCTCAACTTTGAATATCTTGTAAGAATCACTATAATATTGATTTTTGTAATTAAAAGTATGAAATATTATATAAATAAAAAAGTAATGCGGCATATTCAACCATGTAGATTCTTAAACTTTTAATACTTCTAGAGAAGTTTTGATAGTTTTTATAACAATTACCTTACTGAAAAGGTTTTTGAAATAATAATCTATAAAATAGATTTTAACATTTTCATTGTTATGTAATGTACAATAATTTATTTATATTTATTCTTGTTTTACAAAATATTAAAATAAATATTATACTGTTAATTAAAAAAATATTAATAAATAAAATATATATAAAAATTAAATAAATCGTAATACTCTTTTTTTTATTTTTGACTTTATGCCACGCATTTTATTGAGTCGCCTTTGAATAGATGATTAAATCTTAATGATATCGTGCCAGTATATAGATATATTGTGATGTATCATGGAGGATTAAGGAGTTGAGCCTCACTCAAAGAGTTGAATGAACTTATCATGTCAATATATTGATATATTGTGATGTATGATGGAAGACTCACAGTCTCACCGAAGAATTCTAGCAGACTTTAATGATATTATATCAATATAGATATATTGTAACGGTAATATGAAAGACTGAGAAATGTCTTATTGAAGATACGAAGCATTTCTTCGTGATATCATGAAATATATAGATATATTGCGATGATATCATGGAGAAATAGAAGGTGTTTCATGAGAGGAATAAAAATACTTCAATGACACCGTACTAATTGAAATGAATTTAACGATTGTTTCAAGAATGCCAAATAAAGTCATTACAAAACGAGAAAAATGCATATTTTTTTAATTAGTTTTTAATTATATCACCTACATAATAATTGAGAAACATTATTTTATATATATATATGCATGTATATATATATAAAGTTTTAAATGTTTCTAGAAAATTTTATGGGGAGTTAGGAAAGGTATAATACCAAAAAAATGGTTATATTTTGAATGAAAAAGGTTTTTTTTAAAAATTCTTAAATATTTTGATTCAAAATACATATTCTATCTATCTCTTGCCGTTCGTCGTGTTGAATTAAACCCAATCAAAAGAGAAAGAGAGCTTGCTAGTGGTTAGAAATTAAGTGGACGTTCATTTCTTATCATGATATCAGAATCAAACTCACGTCGTCTATGCATCATATATATAGTCAACAACAGCATACCCAATGAAATCCCAGGTCTAGAAGAGTAGAATGTACGCAAATCTTACTATTACCTCATAGCGATAGAGTGATTATTTTCGAAAGACCCTCGTCTCAAAAATATCAAACCAGATGATGTATAAATGTAAGACAACTCCAGCTTTAATTTATCAAATACAACAAAACTTTGATGAGACAAAACATGATAATGTTCCCATGAAATCTTGTTACCTCAACAAAACATTAAAAATCCAAATACTATTTTGATGCAGGCAGACAATGCACCAATCATCCTCACCTTAAGTAGAACTTGCAAGTTCCAAAAACTTAAATGTGTAGTAAAAATCACTGGCAGAGCTGTTCAACTGCAGTAACAATCTGGGGAGGTTGGACAACAGTCCAGTTCTCTAACGTCCCCGCATATGGAGTTGGCACATCCTGCGAAGACAAACATACAATTGGGGCATCGAGATAGTCATGGAAGTTTTCGGTTATAGCAGCTGTCAAGCTGGCACCAATACCTCCTGTACGCATACATTCCTCGACAATGAGGACGCGATGAGTCTTCTTCACTGATTTTCCGATGGTGTAAAGGTCAAACGGTTTCAGTGACCTGATATCAATGACCTCAGGATCATATCCCTTGTTCACAAGTGTCTTCGCAGCCTGCATTACATGATACCTCATCCTGGAATAAGTTAGAATGGTAACATGCTCACCAGGTCGTACCATCTCTGCTTCTTCAAGATTTAAGACGTACTCTTCGTCTGGAATTCTCTCCTTGAGGTTGTAGAGCAAAACATGCTCAAATAGAATCACAGGGTTATCGCTTCTGATAGCTGCCTTCATCAAGCCCTTGGCATTATAGGGGGTTGAACAGGCAACCATCTGGATTCCAGGAATTGACTGGAAATATGACTCAAGGCGTTGAGAGTGCTCTGCTCCAAGCTGTCGACCAACTCCACCAGGACCTCGGATGACGACTGGTATCTTAAACTGGCCACCAGATGTGTAGTGGAGCATACCACAGTTGTTAGATATCTGATTAAAGGCTAGAAGAAGAAATCCCATGTTCATTCCCTCAATAACTGGACGCAAACCGGTCATTGCAGCTCCAATGCCCATACCAGTGAAAGAGTTCTCAGCAATGGGAGTGTCAAGAACCCTAAGATCACCATATTTTGGGGCAAGGTCTTTAGTCACCTTGTATGAACCTCCATAATGACCGACATCTTCACCCATTACACAAACAGTGGGATCTCTATCCATTTCTTCTTCAAGACCTTCACGGAGGGCTTCAAAGAGCAATAGTTCATGCCTAAAGATGTACATTCGTGTGATCAAGTATCAAGAAATCCATATAAAGAACAATCAGGTAAACAAGCAATTGGACAGTAATTGATATAGTTCACAAAACAATCGACAAATAAAAGAAATATGAGAAAAGAGTGCATATTGAACCAGCCAACAGAGATAGATTCAATGATTTATGTTTGACGATTAAGCAAGCATCACTACAGAACTATTTTAAAACCACAGACATAATCTATCCCCAATAATTAGTAAACCCCACCAAGGAAGCACAAATAACTCAAAACGATTCAAAGATTATGTTGGTAACGAACACCATCAAACTTAACGAGCTCTTTAGTCCTAAGTAACAGAAATAACTCGACCCCCATAGCATGAATCTTATGCATTAGGAAGAGAGAAGGAATAAGGGATCTCTCTACTAGCTTCTGGTGGCCCTAATAGTTCATTTATTTAGAACCTCAGAACCCAACAAAGCAGAAAGCAAAATCAATCTCAGAGAGTTGGAAGTAGGAAAGGAAGCCAAAGTTCCTGTAAAAGATGTAACCTTCCTTCTGAACAACTCCTGTGGAGACAGCTTGACAAGAGTACAAGCACGTCAAAAGGCAAAACAGTAGTAGTAAAGGCAAGATCACAATCTTGAAGGGGATCTCTGATGTTAAAACTTAGATCACGACTTTCTCAGAGAAGCTATTGCAAGCAAAAGAATCGACAACAATAAGTGCATCTACTTTGGATAACATCTTCGCTGTTATACACTAGAGGAATTCTAAATGACGTCATTTTAAAAGAAAATTCTAACTAATGTTGCAGATTTACAAATACAAACCTACGGCTCAACTCATTGTTTTCCACAAAACTGAATTGTAGTTCTATCCACCACTATCACATAATTGTATTATATTAACTGCCAAGATTCAAAGGTAAAGTTATGATTTCTTTGAAAGGTTTAAAATTAAAATAGGGTTGGCAAACACTACTCGCAAGGGCCCCAATGAATTGACATAAAGTTGAAGAGAATTTGTCATCAATAACAAACAGGAGGTGATTAGATCTCAAAAGAGAGAAACACGTTTCATTCTGGTCTCTGTTGTTTCTCTTTGGTATCCTATAGCGGTTCTCTTCTCGTCCTTCTGTTTGTGAATCACATGACAAGTTTAAAGCAGAAAGCAGTAAAATGGAGAGCAAGGTAGAATGCATTTGGAAAATTCCATCCAGTTGTGCCCCTTTGGTAGCTTTTTGGTGAATATGAAATTAACTAAATGATAAGGACACAATCTAAAGACTTACAAGCTACAAATGTGAATTGATCTTTGTAACAGTTGTATAGCTTCAGCAACATCTTAGTTTATTTTTTCTTTTCGACAGTCAAATCTCTTAAGAGTTGGAAATTATTTCATAAAAAAATTCACAGCAAATTAAAACATTATAATTTTGGAGCATAGAATAGATAAAAAGAGAGGATGGACACAATTACTACCCTTAGTTACTCTTTTCTTAAAAGTACACGGGAGCTTTGCTTGGCTGAAACAGAAGATTAACTAGAGTAAATTTTTGCTCTCTATGTGTGCCTGCTTTTGGTTGGAAACTAGGGTTGAGCTTTTATTCATCATGTAGTCCTTCCTTTATTTCTTTTCCTTTTCCTTTGATAACCCCCCTAATAATCCAAACACAAAAACCAAATACTCTCCTTGCTTTGTTTCCACTATCACAATCCAGAAAAAATAGGAGATTTAGACATGTTCACTGCAGGAGTGCAGGATAAACTGGCATCATCTGAAGCAAAACAGCAAATGCTATTGTTGTTTTCTATTCCCTTTAACAACACCATTGAGATTAACAGCTTTCACTAAATCATAATCCTACCAACAAGCTCCTTTTCAAGCCAAGATAGCCAAACACTTCCTAGTCAGCCAAGATTATTATTATTATTATTATTATTATTATTTTAAAACTAATGTAATCCTGACAAACTACACCTCGGACATGAAGTTTTATAAAAAAAATGATGACTAGAGGCCTAGAAGACAAACATTAGGAGGACAAGTCAAGCAGCATACAAATGATGCAATGTGTATAACTCAGAAGAGAAGTAAATATACCCTGGCTTGGATGAAGTAGAAGCTGCAGCAGTATCTTCTTTTGCCTGTAAAAGAATTACATCCAACACCAAATCTCAAAGTCCAAAACAATAACACCTACTCCATCCCCTTCAATTTGTTTGTCTTACTTTTCATTTTAGTTTGTTTAAAAAAGAACATTTTTCCCCTTTTAGCAACTCTTAAGTTCTAACTTTTCATATGTTTAAGACCACAAGATTAAAGGACAATCTGGTACATACTTATCTTTAACACTACAACAACATACCCAGTAAAATCCCACAAGTGAGGTCTGAGAGGGTAAAATATACGCAGACCTTACCACTGCCTTACAAAGGTAGAGAGATTGTTTCCTAAGAAATCTCGTCTCAACTTATCTTTAACACAACAAGATTCAAATGTTTTCACTTTCTTAAACTCCACTTTCTTAAACTCCGAGTCAAGTCAAAAACCAGACAAACAAATTGAAACGAAAGGATTATATGCATTAAATAAACAAACAATCATAATTAGAGGGTAGAGAATACTAACAGCAACAGCATTAGTAATTAATAGTTCAGCTCTTCCTCCACGTCCATTCAAACCATAGCTCAAACGCCCATCAGATCTAACCACAAAACTCCTTCCTTTCCTCTCTGCACCAACTACACAAAACAACATGCATCAAAAACAAACAAACAACAACATAACCCGTGGAATCCCACAAGTGGAATCTGCGAAGGGTAGAATATATGCAGACCTTACCACTACCACTATCTCATAGATGTAGAAAGGCTGTTTCCAGAACATGCATCAAAAATCAAACCATAAATTCCACAAAGTTGGAAGACAAAAGATTGAAATTTGGACTAAGTGGAATACATAAAATTCTTTTAGTGGACCCAGATAATACTTGAAACAGATCAGAAACAACCCAAAAGACACAAAGATCAGATAAACTCATAATCAGAAAACAAAACTAAAAACCCAAAACACATAAAACTAAGTAATACTAACAAAACCCCATTTCGAATACTAGATAAAGATTCAAACTTTGCAACAAACCTGACAAAGATCTGTGAGAATTGAGGAAAAATGACTTCTTGGTGTCAAAAGAATTGGCTGAGGTAAGTGCAGTAGCAGCACCAATTCCTTGTATAATAGCAGCCATCTAGAGAACCCCACGAGGAAAAATGGATTCTTGATTCAAACAAATGAAGAGAAAATGCAGTATCAGAATGCGGGAGGAGGGGGAATCAAATGAAATGTTGGCTGTTATAATAAACAAAAAACGAATTGGGCGGAGAGTACAAAGTGCAGGTGGTGTTTGGCAATAACAAAGTGATCCCCCCCCCCCGCCCGAAATATTTGTTAAGCCCCTCCCCCAGTAGTGTGCAAAAATCAAACAGACAAATAAATGGAATCGAAAAAAATTATTATCAAGTTATTGAATTAATAAATTTTTAATGATTTTATAAAAAAATATTATCAAATTATTGGTTTGATTTTGATTTTTAGGATTGAGTAAATCGATAATTCATTAAGATTATAATACTTTACTACTTTATTTCTTTATAAATATTAATATTAATAATTTAACATCGTCTGATATTAAATTGATACTCGTAAGTGATGTATATGCTTGGTTTCCAATATATAATTAGGGCTGTCAAAATGGGTCAGCCCAACCTAACCCAATTCAACCCTAATGGGCTAGAGACTCAAATGGGCTAGGATGAGCTAACCCTTTTAACCGAAGGGCCTAGAAAATAGTAGTCCAACCTAGCCCTATGCGGGTCAGGGACGGACCGGCCTTTCAACTATAATATGGACAACATTAACCTCTTAGAAAGACTATGAAACATCGATCATTTTTTGTCACGAACAAGCTAAATAAATAACAAAAGAATTAGACATAAAAAACAATAGTAAAAGATTATAACTAGTTGGTTTAAAAGTTTTCAACAACACAACTACACAAGTCAGTCCAAAAACTTAACAAAATGCTAATAATGAGCTAATATTAGAAATCTAATGGGACAATAAATTGTAAAAAGTATCCATAATCTTAATAGATAGAATACTACTTAAAAAAAAAAACTAAATATATAATAATATTTTAAAAATTTGCGGGCCACGAGCTGGCCTCTGAGGCTCATGGTTGAGTCTATGAGGCCGACGGGCCAAATTAGGGCGGGCTAAAAAGCGTCGTTTATAAATAGGCTGAAAATATTTAGCTCAGCCTCGTTTGATTTAGGGGTTGGGTTGGGCCGACCTCACGGGTCAAGCCCATTTTGACGGCTCTATGTATAATCTCTTTGTTGGAAAGTTAATTAGAATACGAGGTTAAATATTGCATATTATTAAGTTTAGGTGCTCAAATGATTTGTTTGTTTTATTGTATTTCATCATATTGCGTCAAATTGTTAGAGAAGTCATATTTATTTTATGAGTATTTTCTTATTGAGTAAACCAAAAATTGAATTGTTAAGGACAAAAAATCGATAAGCCGAAATCAATAAAAATATTTTATTATTTAATATATTTAAAAATTAAAAATCGAACCGAATCAACCGATGCACACCCCTACTCCTATCCCATTTTAAAGGACATTTTACTAAAAAAATTTAGAAAAAATTAAATTCATGCCTTTAAAGCAAATTATTTATAATTATATGTTTTTTTACATTTATGCCTTCTAATTAATTATGACTAATGGTTCAATTTACAGTTTACCCAATAAAACAATTCTCATAAAATAAATATATGACTTCTATAACAATTTGACGCAATACGTTGAGATACACTAAAACAAAAAAATCAAGTGAGCACCTAAGCTTAATAATATGTAATATTTGATCTTATATTCTAATTTACTTTCCAACAAAAGGATTGCACATTGGAAATCAAGCAAATACATAACTTATGAGTATCGATTTAGTATGAAGTAATGTTCAATAATTAATATTTAATATTTATGAAGGGATAAAGTAATAAATTATTATAATATTAGTGAGTTATCGCTTTACCTAATAATCCAATACTCAAAATTGAAACCCAATCAATAATTTGATAATTTTTTTCATAAAATCATTAAAATTTGTTAATTCAATAATTCAATAACAATAAATCACTAATATTTTTTTCGATTCAATTTATACATCGGTTCGATTTTTGTACACGCAGTGGAGTAGATCTCAACTGCACAGAATTCAACTTTCCAAACAGGCCCTTAGCGGTTTGCCAAACACAATTTGCAGTTACTCACCAGTTCATATCAACGAGGAAGGGTTTTCTCTTTTCTCCTTACTCCGCCGCCGCCGCCGCCGCCGCCGCCATCGTACCGTCAAGCCCTTTTGCTGCAACACCACTTAGTACCAGGTAATTTCTCTTCTTTTTTTTTGTGCATTCTTGCATTTGCTGCCAAAAATCATACCTCATGTATTGGTTGTGAGGTACTGTTATATAGATTAAGTAACCAAATTCTATGTACTAATAGCATACAAATGGAATGGACTGAGAACTATGACGTTTCAAGTTCAATTTTTATCAGAGATAAAATATTAGGTCATTTCTTCAATCTATTCTACTGATACTGGACAGAGTTACCTGGTATTCTTCTATTATGAAGAAGTAGACGTACAAACTAATCAAAGGGGTTCGATATCTACTATGTACACATCAAAATTATGTTAATATAATTTTTTATAGGAGGTTTGGATGAATCCCTTAACCAAGGGGTAGGTCTGTTCTTGCTGGTATCAATTGGTGGTAGGAGGTGGCGTGTATTATGTATAATTAGTCGAGGTGCAAACAAACTATTTGAGCACCACAATTATCAGAAAAAGTTAAGAAACAATAGTAATACATGTCAACAAGGTCCCCAAGGAGATGGACTAGTGGTTGAAAAGTTGAATAATTCAGACATTAAGGGGTTTGCTTGGTGGGAGGTGCAGATATCGAATTAGTTGAGTTGCACGCAAACTAGCTGAACACTATGAGTAGAAAAAAATCTAAGAAGTAATAGTAATACATTTTAACCAGGTCCCCAAGGAGATGGACTAGCTGTTGAAGAGTTGAATAATTTAGACACTTAAGGGGTCATTTGGTTTGCGAACCGATTTAGTGTAATTACAATGTGGAGGATTAGGCGATTGAATAAAAGGAGGAGATTGTTTAGTGGGTGTACTTTTTTTGTTAGATGTTTGGTTAATTGGATTAAAAATGTGATATAACGGGTACAATTTGAATCATGTGCTGGGCTTTATTGGATGAACTTTTATTTTCAATTTTAATCTTGGCTTTCTTAAAGGACTTTGAGAAAAGAGTTTTGGAGAAGGACATATGTCATTTTCTTGTTGTATCACTTGATCAGTAATCCTGGTATTGTTACCCATATTGATATTGGTATAAAGATAGTATTAACACAATTGTAGTTTAAATAATCATGGGATTACTTACACCGGAATAAAATGTTCTACATTTATCCCGAATTGTTATCTCTTATCCTTGTAACCAAAGTACCAAACACCTAAGTTAAATTTTCCAATTGCCTACTACTTATTAGTTGGGCTGATGAATTGTAAAAGGTATTAAGTGGATGCTCGAGCAGGTTGGCTCAGCTAATACTGTTAATTAGTAGAAAAGAAAAAGGTCTGCCTATACTCTGAATTCTTAAATCTAGTGGGACCATGGTAGACGGACTGATCGGAATGGAGTGCATAAATGAATGCCAACTATTTTGGAGTCTAGGTGTAGTTGATTGATATTATTCAATAATCCAACTTAACGAGATGAATTTTGGCCCCAGATATGGTTGTTAAAGCCATCAGGAAAGCATCATAATTTATGGTGAACATGTCTGAACTATAACAACAACGTACCCAGTGAATCCCACAAAGTGGTGTCTGGGGAGGGCAGAGTGTACGCAAACCATGTCCGGACTATGGAATAAAGAAATATGAAAGGAACAAAAACACTAGGTGATTTTTCTTATCTTTCAAGCCTTGGTGGATGAAATTACCTAGTATTGATGCTGGCGAGAGGTGACAAGTATTCATGAAATTAGTTGAAGTGTGCGAAAGCTGGCCGGACACCACAATTATCAAGAAAGAAAAGAAAAATGAAAGGAAGCGATAAGAGTAGCTCGTTGATCTGTCTTTCTATCTCTATTGCTCTCTTCAATCTCACAATGTTTTGGAAATTGACAGGAATGGGAGCTGATGAGGTTATAGTGGAGCAGATACCTTCTGGAATGACGTCTGAATCTATTGAAGCCTTGCTTGAGGTACCTCAACTTAGCTTATGTGTTTGTTTTATTTTGACCAGGATATGCCCGTGGTCTTGATTTACAGGTTGAGTGAAAGATAACATAATCACTGTAGTAGATATAAAAGTCTGCCTAACTTTGAACTTCCATAAATTCCAGTTTTAAGTAAATAGGGTCTTACATTCAATTTTCACCTAAGTGGCATAGACTTTTTTGCTTGAGTTAATGCCTTTATCTCTCAATCACTTGTTCTCTATTAATAGGCTGCCAGATATGATGATTTGGATGATGTCATGAGCTTAGCATCTTCTGGTGTTTCTCTTGATTCAAAGGATTCTGAGGGCCGAACAGGTTTAAGTTCTTGAAGTTACTTCTTTGATGATTTGGTAGCTACCCTACTGAGATTATCCTTCCCCCATACTTCTCAAATGCCTTAGTTGATCATTTGGTTGTTACTCAAGCTGATAATATCAACAATGTTGAAGTGTGTGACCATCTCAAGTAAACCTTAAGCAGTTAGAGAGAATACTTTTAATTACTTAATATATATTATGTCTCAATACGCCCCTCATGTGTGGGCCTTATTCTTTTTCATGGGCCAAACATGTGGGAAGATATTTTTGATTTTGGGTGGTGGTGAGATTTTAACTCATGGTCTTTGCCTACTCTAATTATATGGTGTTGAAGTATGTGACCATCTCATTTAAAGACTAGGCTAGATTTTTTTAGAGACGATCGATTTGGAAGAACAAGGATGGGTTACCGGAGGATTTTGAGGTAGGAAATTAGAGAAGGGAAATTTTCTTCAATAGACCTGAAAAATCATCGCATCGATCAACTTGGCGATTTCTTCCCTTGTTTCTTTTTGTTGGAAAAAAGTGTCTTACAATTTGGAAAACTTTTGGGCTGACATTTAAGCAACAATATACCCAGTGGGTTGAAATTTGAGCAAAAGTAAATATCTTGTAAAGGTGTAATCTTTTACAATGGAAGTTTAATTAAAGTTTTATGCCTTTAAGTAGAATTCAACAACAATTCCTAGAACAAATCTATTACCGGAGGCAAGACAAATATTACATGTTTTCAGGTGTTGAGTCTGGCTACCGGCAAGGTTATATTTATGTAAACAAAAGGTGCAATTGGGTTTCTTTAGGAATTGAGTTTAAATATATTAGGCCCCTTATATTCAAGATTGAACGGTGTTTGGATAACATAAAACCAAGCTCCATTTTTATTATATGATTTTAGAGTCAGACCAATCCGGTTCTTGGTTAACTTGATGTTGGACTTCCATGTCATATTGTCCACGCACCAGAGGTCCAGTCCTTTTTTTTTATAAGACTGTAAAATCTTCAATAATCAATAGTGCCGTGTTACAACAACAAAACAAAACTGAGAAGTCACATCCTATCTATGGCTAACTAATGGAAAAAGTTAAACAAGACAGAGAACTGTGAACTAACATTATCAAAGTTGCACTCCCCTCAATTTATTTCATCAATATAGAAGCGTCAAGTGCCTATGGTCCTTGTTTCTACACCACTACATTTATTAATTTGGCCCTTCAGAATTAGTAAATGAGGAGCCACCCTTCATGATTAGTGAGAAAAACAAGTACAACATACTCATTTTCAAGACATGCTTGAGATGCCTTGCAGGTTACCATTGGTGTAGGCTCCTGTGTGACATGACTACCGTGGCCCCATGCGACTTATTAAGAATGCCATATGATAGTGGGCCATTGGGTTCATTCACCATGTCTGATTGGCCTTTACTTGAACAGGAGAGTCTTTAAAATGATTAGTTGATTTGGAGTCTTCTTGACCTTCCGAAATGATGCTACTGACAATGTCCTCTGATTGATGCGTCACCATTCCATGTCATTTTTGGTGGTTTTATTGCCGAAGGTCGGCAAGACTTGAAATTAACTAATCATTTTGAAGTGTTTCCTGTTGCTGTAAAGGCCAATAAGGAGGGGTGAATAGAGCCAATAGCCCCTCATCACAGGACACTCTTAACGAGTTATGTGGGCCCTCAGTAGTCACGATAATCAGAGCACTGGTGCCTAAACAATGGTAATCCGCTAGGCTTCTCAAGCATGTCTTGAAAATGAGTATATTCTTCTTGTTTTCATTAAATGTGGAGGTGGGCTCCTTGGTTTGCAACATGGTTCGGACCTGTGACATGGCTAACCCACACATCACATGCTACATTCTTACCACTATACAAAAGCCTTTGTGTGTGTGTGTGTTCCCTTGGCAATCTGTGACAACATAGTCACAATGGAGCAGAGTTCCTGCTGCGAGATCATGTTTTCTCGATCGTCATCAGCCAAAAGACCAATGACCAACTGGTTTAACAAATTTTGATCACAGTTTGACCCTCCTTATTAAATTTAAATTTTGAGACCCCATCCTTTGGAGTGTCGATTTCATTTGGATTCCAAGTCTGATACGGCCAAGCCAACTGCTATAAACTGTGATATTCAGGCCAGCTTGTGCATAGCTCGGTTATTTCACTGGGTACTTCATACCTCCCACCAACACTCTTGCCTACCAAGGTTTAGGCAGATGAGAAGAAATCACTTAGCATTTGTTGTCTTTATAATTTTTCTTGATTTTCATCTGCTTCATTAACCACATCTTGGATTTTGGTTTATTTGAATATCTACCATAGTCCATAATTGAGGTCCTAATTCTTGAACTATATATGTTGCCAGAACAATATGATTACTAATATGAAGTGTTTTATGTGGCCTGGTTGAGTATCTGGCGTACCTGAAGTCCTATGAATTATATGTTCTGCCTGAACTCTAATAGATTTCTAACATGACATGTAGTACTTATCAAAAAGAACCTAAATGACATGCTGAACTAACTTCTTGCTTTGGCTATTTTATTTTTGCAGCACTTCATATGGCTTCAGCAAACGGGCATCGTGGCATTGTGGAATATCTTATTCGTAATGGAGCAGTGAGTGGACTGCCTCACTTATTTACATTATTACATATCTAAACATATCTACTGGTTTACATTCTTGTTGATATGATCTAACAGTCTCTCTTTAATGAATAAGCATTGTTATCCATTTCGCTGAAGAAAATTGTGTTTGTACACTTGAGTGCGCTTCTGATCATTGGCAAAAGAAATACTATTGTAAAATTTGATTTAGACATTGGGATACTCTCTGACTATCAAAATTTATTCTCTTTGGGGTGGATCTTTAACTTCTCTCTTTTTTGATATGTTTAGATATACATTGAGTGATGAAACATGATTAATCTAATTCTTGTTAACAGGATGTTAATGCTTCCAATGTGGAGAACAATACACCTCTTCATTGGGCTTGCCTAAACGGACATGTCGAGGTAAATATTGCATTACTCTTGGATTATAAGCCCCTAGCATCCCTTAATTTTTATGACGGCTTGTCAGGTCGTGAAGAGCTTAATCCTTGCTGGTGCAAATGTCTCAGCCTTAAATAGGTGATGTATTGATAACTTGTATAGATTTGCAGATCTAATGAAAAAAGGCAGCTCGGTGCACTGAAGGGCCAATCATAGGGGTCTATTGTAAGGCTGGATACAATAGATCCTTGTGCTATGTCCTTCATTGGATCTCGCGCATTGTAGGAGCTTTAGTGCACCGAGGTCTTTTATCCATACTTTTTTTTAATTAATAGATTTGCAGATCAAGTATGTTGTTGCGTCTTCTGCTTATGCTCTTCACTGAATTTTGTTTTGCTGTTGTTTTAGCCATGAGAGGACTCCAATCGACGAGGTCGTGAGTAGGGGTAAAATGAATGTCATCGATGCAGTAAACGAGGCGGTAGCGCAGCGTGATCTCTCTGGCACAACAGTATCATAAGAAGTCAAAATTTTACTTGTACATTTTTCATGTGAGGATGCAAAAGTCATGCTAGTGGTTACTAGTTCAATGTTTTCGAAAAACTTAAAATAGTCTCTCTTACAAGTATTATGTAAGGTTTGAACTTCAAATGTTCTTTCATATCATATTTGATGATTGGGTTGACAATGGCAGATGATGCATAAACCATTATGTTAGTATCAATATCCTTGACCACATTATCAAGTTATTTCTTGGACAGCTTTTCTTTAATCTCTTTTGTAAGTTGAGTGATTCTGGCGATGTTTGAATTTTTCAGAACTCCATAGACATGTGAAGAAAGCCCCAAAAGCTAAAGATACTAGATATGAAAAAAGAAAATCAATTAAAGTGGAAAAGAAATGATAATATAGACAAAACAACACAAGATATAAAGACACGATTAATCCTATTAATCTACTATATCACAAGTCCAGACATCATCCTACCCGTACAAGCCTATTAACCTTATACCCTGATACGCGACCTTCACTCCTTTCTATCTAAGGTCATGTCCTCCGCTCCTATTATTCTTCCTCAATCATCATATTGTGGTTAGAGTTGCTCCGTACTTGTACATGTGGAAGGTAACAGGTACCTTATAGAATTAGTCGATGTATGCACAACATACCAAGGTTACCCCAAAAAAACAGAAATATGACTTGTCAACAAAACATTTTGGAAGTAAAAGCAATAGGAAATATGGAAGGCCATGACAAAAAAGTAAATCCAGTATATGGATGCAGTATTTACAGGATTGTTGTTTCACAGATAAAGTAAATCCAGTATATGGATGCAGTATTTACAGGATTGTTGTTTCACAGATAATTGTCGCTTGGCTTTGAAAATTACTTTACATATCAAGAAGATTACATAAAGAGTCCTATAAATAAAGAACCATGCACCCCCCCACCCCCCTTCCTCCCCACATCTATACATTGTTGATGGTGACAATGGGAAAGATTTATCAAAACTCGATGAGATAGCAATTCTTTTCATTCTTTGGTATGCATCAGTACTGTGCTGATACAATTCAAATGGACAAAATCTCTGTTTAGTTCTTGTGCCAACACAATGAAGTTTTTCCACTGTCAATGGAAATTGGTATTTACAAAGTAAAAGACAACTCATGTTGCACCAAAACTTTCTTGCAGCCATTTTGCTTGAATTTGCAGTCCTGCATCCCTCAAAGAATTCAAAGCTGACGTTTGAAGTCTCCGATCTAACTCAGTCCCTTCTTTCTTCATATTCTGCAGAAGACTCATCAACTCATCAACTCTATTCATCTTTGAGAAAACACCAACCATAATCCCAGCCATTGCCCTATCGAGTCTTCCACCGTTCAGTGTAAACTCTCGATAGTATATCAAGCACTTGTCAAACTCCCTTGCCCTGCTATATGCACTGATAATGCTTGTGTAACTTACTCTATCTGGAAAAATCTTCCTTCTCTTCATTTCCTTCCATATTTTTTCGACTTGTCTTAAGTTGAGAACTTTTCCATGAATGTCTAAAAGAGCATTGTACACCCAAACATTTGGTTGACAGCCTTTTTCTTTCATTTTCGCGACAAGTTTCATTGCATCTTTTGGCCTTCCTGTTTTCCCATACATTGCAATCATGCTAGAATAAGCAACAACACATTTGTCAAACCCCTTTTGTTCCATTTCAGAAAACACCATTTCTGCATTAGAATATAAGCCGAGCCGACAATACAAGTTTAGTACTGAGGCATATGTCACTTGACCTGGTTCACAGCCCTGTGAAGTAAGGTCTTCATACACTTTAACAGCAGACCTTAGACCTCTTTTTCTAGAAAATCCATTCACAATTGCACAAAATATGCAGTCAGAGACTCGGATTTTCACCCGAGTCATCGTTGCAACAACATCAAGAGTCTTTTCCATATACCCCTCTTCAATATACATCAACACCAGTTTCAAGAACAGTGCTGGATCCCTCAGCATTTTCTTGCCTTCAGCTTCTTCTAAAAGCTCCTCAGCCATTTTCACTTCACGAATGCTCGCGAATCCACATATAAGTATAGAATAAAATGAATGATCCTCTTGAATCCCCTTCTTGGTCATGTCTCTAAAGTACTCCAAAGCCTCAAAAGCGCGACCTGATTTCCCTAACGACTCACAAACACTCCTGTAAATTCGAGCATACTGACTCGCTGACTCTACTCTCTTGCTCTCAAATTCTTCGAATAACGCCACAGCTTTATCACAATGACCCATTTTAGAATGTGCTTCCATGATACTACAATAACATCCAGTGTCTAACTCTAGTCCAGCAGACCTCATTCTCTCATACAACACAACAGTGCTGCTATACATATGCAACTTATTGTACCCTTTCATAGCAGAACCAAAGGCCAAAACAGAAACTTCTTTATCAACTACTATAAATGATTCAAGAAAACTATTTACAATCTTGAACTTTCTTGATTTCATACAAGTACTAATCAATCTACAACATGTAGAGCTATCAGGTAACACTTTAAAACTTCTCAAATCTTTAGACAATGAAAAAATAGAACCCCATTTGTTTGAATTCACCAAATACCTGATAAGAAGCTTTAGTGTTGATTTTTCTGGTCTACAAACTCTTTTCGCCTTCGCTTTCTCATAGTAATCATATCCAATTTCTTGAGTTTGAGGATCTTTAAGTAAACTGCATATCAAACCATTCAAATCCTTTGAATCAGGCAAACTAGTACTAGTAGTAGTACTACTAAAATCTTGAATTTGTTCCAAGTCCAATAATTCAATCACTTGGGAGTTCTTGGAGGGTGTTTTTTGGCCTTTTTGTTCATCCAACACAGGAGAAGAACAACTACTAGAGGACTTTGCAACTAGAGTTGTTGAACTCAAGAAAATGTTTGAGAGAAAAGGCAAAGTTTTACAAGAAAGGCAAAATTTTGGTTTCAAGATTCTGTTTTTACAGTTAATACAAGGAGGAAATGACCAATCTGGAGAAGTGGTAATTGCCATTGATGATAATCAAGAAGAAAAAAAGAGAAATGAATTGAGATTTTTGTGTATTTTGCATTATAGGAAAGTGTAAAAACATTATCAGTTCAAGATTTTGTCATGCATGTGGCTTGTATTGGACCACTTGTTATTTGACATGTGTGTGGTTATGGACTCTAGACTTATCAATGTGGATTTCAGCCACATAGTTTTTTTGAAAAATATTAGTGCATCGAACTATTCTTTTTTCTTAATCTTATTTGTTCAAATATATTTTGTTGAAAAGTTATTGTTATAAAGAATATATGATATAACATAATATAAGAAATTATTTGAAAAAAAAGAGTTAGTGTCAAGAAATTAATTTGTGATATATTTGAGTTGAGGGTCTTACAGAAACAGTCTATCTCTATGAGGTAGTGTAAGGTCTACGTACGTTGTAGGTTCTACCCTTCCAGACCCTATTTGTAGAATTTTACCGAGTATGTTGTTGTTGTAGTTAAGTGTTATAGTAAAATATTATCATAAAGATACTTCTCACCTCATGATTTAAAGCAAAAATACACATCGTTTAAAAGTGATGCATATATCTTGTCGTTAAACAAATTATGCGTATTCATCATTTTGGTTAATAAATCTATATTTATTAAGTTTAAAAAAATCTTAAAATTGATTTTTAAATTTCAAAAATGTTGTACATTTCCACCCCTTTTGTTTGGTCCTCCAAATGACCCAAATGAAAAAAAACAATCTTAAACAAAACTAAGATAAGTATTTTAAGTGTAGGTTCGGTGGCATTATTCATGAGGTAGATGTGGAAGTGAAGATTGATATAAGCTATTTTTGTGTGAGAAAATTTTAAGTATCTCAAATTAATAATTTAAGAAATTTGGGAGATTGACATGATGGGAACAAGTTGGATGAATTGGAGGCTCAACCGTCTTGTTTGATAAGAATGTGTCATCATAGATTAGTTATGTTATATGGAGTATAATGTTGATTAATGAAGATCTCATGACATGTTCAAAAGATGAAAATAGCGAAAATGTGTTGAAATGAATGTGTGACTTATCGGTGAGATAGGATAATAACTAAGATATTAAAGACAGAGTAAGAGTGACCTCCATGATGGATAAGATGAGAAAAGTGAATTGAGATAATTCGAGCACGTAAAGATACAATGTATAAAAACTTGAATGAAGAAGTATGACAGATCGACTATGACAAGTATAAAACGAGGTAAAGTTAGGCCAATAAGCATTAAAGAGGTGATAAGGCCTATGATACATGTGCAATTTGTCGAGAATATAACCCTAAAATAGGATATATGGAGGTGAAAGATTAGATTAGAAGGTTAATAAATATCTGATCATTGTCTAATTTTTTTAATTAGTATTATTTTCATTACTCTCCTACTATCTTATTCTTCAATTTTATTATCTTATGTTTTTTCCCTTGCTTTAGTTATCATACTTTTCTATTATTATTTTCGACATAATTATTTTGCTATTGCATTTTCTTTTCATACATAATTTTATATGTTTACTTAAATCGTAAGTCCATCAG